>OW443337.2:28557712-28822712 GCA_937001555.2 Hypsopygia costalis
AAATAGGCTTAGATACGTCGGCGACTATGAATTTCCATTTGAATGGGCGACGTAGGTTCAGGTTGAGTTCAAGCGTTTTTTCTCCGTATGTTGCTATGGTTGTGTTGTTTGCGGCGTAGAGCTTGAATAGTAGTGCAGTCGGTGTGCAGCCTGCTTTGCGAGGTAGTACGGATATATTAGCTCCTGTGTCTACCAAGAAAGATAGCTTTGAATTCTTGTCGGTTACAAATAGGCGGTGTGAGTTTTCTGAAACGCCGGATTCCGCCGCTGCCAGCGTCCGGTCTAGTTTTCCGTCGCTGGTTGCGCCTTCTTCCAACTGCAAGGTGTGGTGCAGCGTCGTGCTTGAGCGCCAAATCGTTGGTGGTAGAAACAGAATGGCATCGGAGAATCGCTGCGTGTGCGGGATCGTGATGTGTTGCGCTGACGTGGCCAAAAGCGGTTGCGGCGATAGTTTTCCTTCAACTCTGCTACTTCGACGGAGAGCTTGCGTATTTCGTCGATAAGGTCAACGTGAGCTGGTGGTACTGGCGGTGGTGATCGTGATGTCGTTGGTGGAGGTGGAGAAAACATTGCTGCAACCTCCTGTGTTTGTTCTGTCATCTTGTCAGCAATCAATGCCAGTTCTTCCAGTGCCGTCTTGGTGCTCAGTGACTCACTGACTGCAAGAACGGAGCGTACATGTGGTGGCAAAAGGTTGGTCCACAGAAGCCGTAGTGTAGAATCGGGTAGCTTGTCTCTTGCCAGGTCGCGCATGTGTCGAAGTAACTGGGTAGGTTTCTGTCCGCCTAACTCCATTTCAGACAGTAGCTTTTGGAGCTGTCGGCTGTCGGATTCTTCGTAGACTGATATTAGACGCTGCTTGAGAGTGTCATACTGATTCTGCTCAGGTGGGTTATAGAGAAGGTCGGAGATCTGGTCGATGTCCTGCTTTTGAAGTTGGCCGACGACTAGTTGAGCGAGCTGTGCTTGACTTTTCTTGAGGTCGCAGGTGGCTGCTTCGAAACAAATGAACCAGAGTCGAGGTCTGTCGCGCCAGAAAGCTGGTATCCGCATAGATAGCGCGATGTGGGCTATTTCTGGTGCCAAGTCGTGAGATGCTGATGGGTCTTGCTGATTTGCCATTCTTGCTGATGATGATGATGAGCGTTAAATGTTGATGATGCTGCTTGCTGTGTTCTGAGTCGGGGTCACCACTTTACCGTGTTAATGGTAGTGAATTAAAACACTTGTTGACTGTTGAAACTGGAATGAATTTATTTGCAACTTAACCTAAATATATACAAAATTATTTAACTAAGAACAATACTATTTTACAAATATAAGAAAGCCAATCAGGCGCCGCCTTAACACGCGGTAGGCACGGGTCGCGGGGAGCGTGCGTCTCGCGCACGCTGGCACACAGAGGTTACATATATGCCTATATATATGTATTTAGTCGACCGGCGGCGCCGAGGCGGGATGACGCGTCACGGAGCGGAGAGCTGCGCTGGGCCACACGACGTCTTCGCGTACGACGAATCGAACAGCTGCGTTCACAAATATTAGCCTTTGTCAAGGCTAGCTTGTTCTATTTTATGTTTGTTGCTGCAACTGCACTTTTCAGTGCATTTCTTCTGTATTGACATTCCTTGATATATTTTGTTTCTTGTGCGGGTAGGTAGTCGCTACAGACTTGTACTTTGTTTGTCGCGATAAACATTACTTTTCCACTTATCAGTAAATCTTAATAATTATCTACAATTTTGGTGTACATACCAATCCATATAGTATTAATAATGGCGATGTCGTGTGTATACATAATTATAATACCGAAGTCCAAAATGTCGATACCTTTGTTGTTCTTGTTACCGTAACCATGTCCTCCATGCTCTAACTCTCTTTCGTCAGGGCTTCATTTGCTTACTAGCAGGGTACAACACGTATAGGTATGATTGGCTTTGACTCTAAAGACGGTATGAGCCACTTACAACCAAAATTTGACGAGCTCGGTAGTCGAATGGTTAGCAATGGCCACTTTGACTCCGAGGTCGCGGGTTCGATTCCCGCACAAGACAAACATTTGTATGCATGAACATGTCTGTTTGTCTTGGTCTGTGTGTTTTCTATGTATTATAAGTATGTATTTACAAAAAAAATTGTATTTAAGTACATTTATCAGTTGTCTAGTACCCGTAACACAAGCTTTGCGCTTAATTTCGGACTAGATGGCGCTGTGTAAATTGTCCAGAAATATCTATATCTATCTATCTAAAATCCACTCACCCACCATGTAATCGACCTAAGCCGATCGGGCAGGTGTGATAACACCCTAATAAATATGAAATCTGTTGAACGATTGCAGCGATTCATCTTCATAATACGTCGACCAGAGGCGTGGAACAATAAAAGGTACGTGTTAGTGTGCCGGTCACGTGCGGGCGGCCGGCTCACTCGCGCCCTGCTTACTGGATTGCGCGGCCTTATGAAGTATTGCCACAATTTATTAGTAATAATACTCCGTAATTCTCAGCCGCCGTCTGTTGCGCCGACCTCACACGTTAACCGATCCATCCTCTTTGTTCCACTCCGCACGCACACAATCGCATTCTCCTGTGATATATAAATATAATAACTAATCCAGGACAAATTACACACGGCCATCTAGTCCCAAACTAAGCAAAGCTTGTATGTACTATAGGTACTAGATAACTGATATTAAACATTTTTTTTTTTGTAAATACTATTTTATAGAAAATACCCAGTGCAAGACAAACACACATGTTCATGCATACAAATATTTGTCGTTTGTCGACTATTGGTTGAACGGCACCGCTACCCTAAACGTTGTCGTCAATGTAGCCCCACTTACACAGTCCTTGCATCTTCTGATTTGTATGCCTATTCAGAGACCTCCAAGTAGGCCAGAGTAAACCATGGGGAAGATCTGGATAGGCGATATTGATTTTAAATCTTTTAGCCACAAATAAATGTATCGACTGGTAGAAAATGCTATTATCCGCCTGTGTACAATTTTGTGTATGAAGTTTAAACAAATAAATACCTAATATCGGTTTTGATATTGTCGCATCTCTATAAAGATAAAAGAAAAACATCTCACGTAATTGATGGACACTACTATGTGCCATTGGTTTTAATATAGTTAACTAACACAAAACACTCTAAAATTTTAGTCTCTCAAAATGTTACTCTGTCTTAGAGTTGTCTGTTGATAATTTTATGCGAAATTAAATGAGGCGAATGAGAGAAATAAACTTCTTTGATCTCCCCATAATACGAAGACGGATCTTACACTTTTTGTTTATAAGTCATAATGTTTATTCTTTTTTATTATTAGCTAGGAGTGCTCATATTCCAACTGTAAGCCGCTCGTTTCAAACACAGCTCGTATAAAGCTTGAGTTAGATCATAAAGTAGATATACCTAATTCTCGCCCCACAGGAAACGTGCATGTGTCGAGAATGCGTGAATCGTGCGTCAATGACCCAAATTCTGGCCAACTAATCACTCCTGTAACATAACATCTCTTGTTTGTAATTATTTCTTATCAAATTTCCCGGACACAGACCATCGCGGAGACGACCACAATAATCGATTTTATGTTATTTGTCATTGGCTGTCTACGATCTTCTCCATTATCTTCTGCAAGGACGTGCTTCCCCAATCGTTTGGACATCTCTACCTCCCTTTCACTAGAGCCTATTTCGCTTGTCGGCAGGGCGTACCACAGCACTACTTACGACTTGTTTACGCAGATTTATTTAGACAAGTGCAGTGAATTTGTGATCAGTTTCATTTAGACGGACATCTTCGTGGCAGATATCTCCAAAAAAGCATTTGCTCCAAAGAAATCTCGCTCTTGCCCTATTGGCTTTACGTTGATTCAACTGTAAACTATACAATTATTAAAATTATAATAGGATTGTTGGTGTTTAAGCGGGCTCCAAAATAACTGGTTGCCAACAATAGGCTATTTGACTAACATTTTTTTCGGTTTGATACGTAGGGACGTCTCCATAATATAACCATAGGTGAAAGAATTACTTCGATAGCACAAAAATCTCTCGAGATATGGTAATTTGAAAATCACAATTTTTAGACTGCCCCAAAACGCTCCATACAAAAGACTACCGAATTATGACGTCACAGTTTTGTATTTTGTATGCATCAAATCAGAAATTTGTATGACAGCTATGTTAAATATTGCGTTTATGTAATTAGTATCATAATAAAAGTTATAGCATTTTTTATTGCTTCTCCAATGGAAATATTATTTTTTTATAATTTCATACTTTTAAAATGGACTTTCCCGCCAAACTTTAATCGACGCTAAAAAAAAAGTCTGACTGAAGATATTAGAATGAAAGTTTGCAGATCTTTATAGTTTTGTGTATTTTACGATATTGTTAAATAATTTATACAATTTTTAAACATTGGAAAATAGCCTATTACAGAAGAAGATGAATGGTACTGTGCTGACACAGCGAAATAGCAGAAATTTCAAACACACAGTATAATATCACACAATATAATAGTAGTGAAATTAACTAATGCACTGTAGTAGAACTATCGTCGAGTTCCTCGAGGATAATTATGGTCGCGGACATTCCACCTGGCACTGATGTCCAGCTCCCGCGTAATGGAACAAGTTATAATATGTTAAACTTGTTTGTAACTAAACATCGCTCTGAGTGAGCTCGCCACCGGATGGCAACCAACTCGAAGGTGTGTCGCTTTCCTCATGAATATTAACATTGTTATAATTTAGGACTACTTGCAGCCAGAGTATTTTGTGAACGGCCCCAAATAATCGCGCATAATACTCACGGCTTAGAAGGGTCGTAATTATGTCAATTGCAAAACAGAATTTGTAATACATCTATTCATCCATTTTTCAAAAAATATTTATCTGGCAAGTTGGCCAAGACAACTATTTAAATAATAATAATTTAATTAGTTTGGTGTTATCAAAAAATAGCTGAAGTTCATCTGCAACGATGGACTGCTATGCCTACTTTAGCAGTGTAATTACTTAATAGGTTGATGACGCCACACTGTGACTCACACAGTAGAAATGTAAGATGCAAAAATTCGTCAGTAACACAAACCTTCCTGGTAGCTCAGTTGGAAGAGCACTCGACTGATCATCGAGAGGTCGTGGGTTAAAATCCCACCTAGGGGGGGGCAGGTGAATTTTTCAATTTTTTCAATAAATATGTAATACATCTAATTCAGTTCTTTTGAACCCTAACAGAACGTTCAGAAGAAAAACGTTGTTTCAAGTACAAAGTACTTTCTACTTGAAAGAACGTTTTTCATTTCTAAAAGAGATCCAACGTTTCGTTTTTCATAGCACTGTCTCTCTTCGTCTTAAAACACCTTTTCAATTCACAAGATTGCGACTCATGTGACCGCCTGACAATAAATATGCGACACCTATGCAACAGTCGCATATTGTAAAACTTTTCATAATATTTATCAATTGTAGCCGAACAGACTGTAGATTGTAGACGTACACTTGTCTATAAGTCACGTAGTACGTAATTACGTATACACTAATGCAACATCTTTTAATATCTAGTGACATCTTTCGCACGAACACTACAATCCTCACTCAAGAGTCTTCTGTTAGGTGCAGGTGCTTCCTCGCCGCCGCAATAACTAAATATTTTCCAAAAAGTTCAATTTTTTTTTTATGTATATAATTCCAAACTCATTGAAAGAACAAATTTTTTAATTTCCTCAGTTTTTCAACTCTAAATCGAGTTTCCTCTTGTAACGGTAACCCCCCCCTGAAGCGACCGTCCGTAGCCTAATGTGTAATTAGGATTTTCCCCTTTCAGTGATCTAGATTTTCGCCCTAACTCCTATTTAAAATGACTTAATTCTGCTGGAAAAGTACACGGTTACATACACACAATTATGAACACATTTGCTGAAATATACACATATGTCAAATAAACCGAATATGATTACGCCGCTGAAATGATACACGATTAGTTTAAAGACACAATATTATTATACAATAATGACAGAAAGATAAGACACACAGTTATGTTAATTACATACACAGATTATTAGTCACGCCGCTGAAAAGTTACACAGGTTAATACACACAAATCAATATATAGTGAAGACATAAAATAATAAGCAAAGCGTATTTACGGAAAATACTATCTATTTCCCGGTGATAGTTCCACTCCGCGTCTAGGACAACAAAATCGATAAACCTCGAAGTTAATCGATCCTGCAATCCTTCCGACTCACAAGCACTCCCTCGGCTGGAAACCCATCCCAACCGCCTGGGATTGACCTCCAGCTTACCCAACTATCACCGGGGAGAAGCCCAATAGAAAAGTGAATCTTTTATACTCCTAAACAAAGCGTTTTGGAGACTTTGATTAATTTACAAGCTAGCAATTAAAATCTTAGCTGCAATCTCGACGCTGGCTGGTAGGGTGCCGAGTGCCCGAAGAATCTGCTAGAGCTGCTTTTCACTGGAACACACTCAGTCACAGTGCCTGGCTAAAAGGCTAGACCCCTTTCGGTGGGTCTGGATAGAACCGCGCGCGTTTGTGGCAAGAAGCGAACTGCCCTATTCCCCATTCATTATATTGAATATTAGCGTCTCCAAGTCCCAACCGATGTATGCGTCTACAAAAAGGCACCTCGCCTTTTGTTCCCAGAAACCATTGTTTTAAACGTTCGACATGTTATTTCAACGCAACAACTTTCTCGAACTATCCCATTTAAAGCATAGATATTTGAAACCAACTCCATAAATATCCCTTTTTTGTACGAATCCGTTCGACAAAAGAGCTGAGTCTTTTGTCTCAACACATCAATTCTCAAACACATAAATTCAAATTATTGCTTGCAAGCAGGACATTAGATCGCCACATGTCTGAACCTTCAATATAATATTTCACGCTGATAGTCTGCCGTCACATCCTCCCCTCTGAAAATGTGTCTATGTGACTCTATTGTTCGCATGACGCAATTTCACCATTCAGAACTACCTAACCATCTCCCAACCAAATGAAACATTTACACCGCCTTATTCTATTCTTTATGGGTTTTTTTTTTCATGTTTTATAGCAACCCTTTTTTTTTCCTAACTCCTAAGCACTAGCCTACAATTACAATCTATATCTACAATACTACATACAATCTACACTTTCTAGGTATAACCTACATGAACTATCCTATTCTATTCTACTTGCCATAATAGTATCTTGTTAGATGAATGGCATTATAATTCCCCTTAATCGAACCCGTATCTGGCCTTACTAAAGTATATACATTATGATAAGGAACTGCACCAATTTTATATGGCCCTTCGTAAATTAGAGCGAATTTCTTAGTCAACTTCTTTTCCGCATCTGATTTCGATAATGACCTCAATTTGACCCAATCACCTATGTGAAATTGTATAATTTTGTGGCACCGATTATACGATTGTTCTCGTAATGTCGCGGATTTTCCAATATTTATCCGAGCTTGTTTCTGAAGCTCGTCGATCTGACCTGTGTTTCGACCATCAGTCGATCTACCTATTATCCATTTATCTGTAGATAACACAATTGACTGACCCTTGACAAGTTCCATTGGCGTGAAGCCTGTACTACTATGAACAAGATTATTGTAACATTTCTCTATTCGCGGTACGATATCCACCCAACTTCGGTGAGATTTATGACAATAACTCTTAAATAGTCTTCCTAGCTCTCTGTTCACGCGTTCTGTTGAATTTGGACGCGGATTACGTATTGACGTATGTGAATATTTAATTCCTAATTCATCTAAACCACGTTCCCATTTGTTTGACGTAAATTGTGTTCCCGAATCAGTGACAACCTTGCTTATAGTGATTTCCTGATGAAAGCACTTTATACCCTTAAGAACACCTCCACCGGTCGCCTTCCTAAGTGGATACAACTTTATGAGTTTACTAAACGCATCTTGCATAACTAATATATATTTCATACCGTATTTTCCCGCCGGAAGTGGACCATACAAGTCTGCGAACACTAACTCGCCTATGACCTGTGCAATTACCGCTTTACTCGGTCCTACATAAGTCGCTAGATCGTGTTTAGCTTTCTGACACAAGTCACAACATTTTATTACTCTGTTTATTTCTCGTGACATATGTGGAAAATAATATCGAGGTTTCATCGCATAACATACCTTCGACCGACCGTAATGACCTAATTCTTCATGAACATTCTTGATTAACCCGTCTCTCAAACTATCAGGTATGACCATTAAAGATTTCTTTGTTTTCGGCGACTCGTAATACAATATATCGTTAATCAATTTATAGTTCCGAAATTTGCTCTTTTGTACTGTTACGTTATCGTTTTCGATCAGATATTTTATTGTTGTATTCAACCTTTCATCCGAACGTTGTAAAACTTTAATTGACTTGAGTTGTTCTATTATCTGAATTTGATTACTGGCTTTAAACATCTGTAACTGAGGGCATACAGTTCGCGTAGATTGGTTATCGCTTCCGCCAGGTAAATTTCGCGATAATACATCTGCTACTACATTCGTTTGTCCTTTGACATATTCGATGACGTAATCAAATTGACCTATGTAATGTGCCCACCTCATCATTCGCGCACTTAATAGTTTCCATGAGTATAGAAAGCTTAGACTTTTATGATCAGTTCGAATTATTAGTTTCGCTCCGCGTAAGTATGTCTCGAATTTCTTAAGACAGTAAATAATTGCCCAAAACTCCTGTTCAGATACAGTCCATTTCATTTCAGCTTCAGTTAATGCTTTACTACAGAACCCTATAATTAGTGGCTCGGCCTGATCCGATAATTGATACACATAACCTGCCACGCCGATGGCGCTACTGTCCGTTTGCAAATAATACGGTTTATTTATATTGGGGTGCGCTAACATTACTGTATCAATGAATCGTGATTTAATTTGTTGAAAGCATTCATCTAATTTTGTATCCCATCTCCATGCAATGTTTTGTTTCAACAGATTACATAATGGTCGCGTTAATTCTCCGTATTTATGCACGAATTTCCTAAAGTAATTTATCAATCCTAAGAATGCCCTAACTTGCTTAACCGACTTAGGTGTTGGATATTCCCTTATAGCTTCCGTTTTATCCGGATCCATTTTTATACCATCGATTGTAACTATGTGACCTAACAACTTAACCTCCTTTTGCAAAAATCTACATTTAACAAGACTACACGTCAAGTTAGCCTCCTTTAATCGCTTTAGTAGTGCATCTATGTGACCAATGTGATCTTCCAAAGTCCCGGTTGTAAATACGCATAAGTCATCTAAGTAATTAAGACAAAATGACCTTATTTCGGGCCCTAGTATGATATCCATTGCTCGCGTAAAACTCGCTACTGACGTCTTTAAACCCTGTGGTAAAACCGCATAAGTATATGATTTTCCCATGAAAGTAAAACCCGTAAATTTAGTAGAATCTTTACTAAGATTTATTTGATAGTATGCATTATTCAAATCAAGTATACTTATATATTTAACCCCGTGGAACGATTGTAATATCTCCGATGTTAATGGTGGCGTTTCGATATCACCGACCATACGTGAATTTAATTCGCGCGCGTCTAATAAAATTCTAACGCTCCCATCTCGTTTTAATGTATATGTAAGCGGACTACTATATGGCGTACTTTCACGCTTAATTATACCTAAGTTTTCCAATTCATCTATCCGCGCCTTCACCTTTTCGCGATGTGCATATGCGATTGGATAACTCCTTTTTAAAAATGGTGTGGGGTCTTTCATTTGAATTGTATGTGTGTACTTTGTCGTACGCCCCGGGTGAATTGAAAATACTTCCCTATTACATTGTAATACTGACAATAACAACGTTTTTTGTTCAGTATTCAACGCCATTGAGTCTACATAAAATTCAATCTCTTGTTCTGTGGCACACGCCGCGGCTGTCCCAACTTTATGGCCTGCCATAATTCCGTTCAACAAATAAGTAATTGTTTGGCACGCGCTATTGTTTACAGAAACTGCGCCCAACTTTATTTTTGAATGAATTCCTAAATGTTCTACGGTAAGACTTTTGTTTGGCCCACATGTTATACTCGCCTTCATACGTTGCAACCAATCAAAACCTAATATTAACGATCGAGGTAACCTCTTTAATACTAGTACCGGTGTCTCAACTTCAAGCTCGCCTAACTATATAACTATCAAAATTAGCTTAGTCACTTTCTCACTCTTCGAACCGAATGCGCCTTGTATTTGTAACGCTGGTATGGGTATTTCCGCTAACTCGCCTACAGCTAACCTGATGCTATCATACAACTCGTGTGAAATGCATGTTATTTGACTTCCCGTATCAATTAATCCCTTCAATTCGCGTCCATAAACTTTGACATTAATCTCCGGTAAGCACGGTAAACCTAACAACCTCTCCGACTGATCCTCGTAAAAATCATCGTCGCTAAATATAGTACCTAACATACGTTTTTGTCGCGAATCGCACCAAAGACATGGCTTACCTCGTTCAGTGCATAAAACCACATCACGACTTCTACTGTTCAGTAATATTCTGATTTGATTCGCTAATTCCCATTCATTCTCCTCATGGTCGTCATTAATAGGTCGTGTAATGCCGCTCTCCTCACGTCCTAACCCTTTTCCTGGCTGCCAGCCTGTCTTTAACATATAGTTATATGCATTCCTAATACCGCTACCCGAATGAACCTCTTTGTTAAGCATTTTAGTCGAATTATCGAGGCCTAAGAATCCGACGTGACACCGTTTCCCGTGTGATTATTATCGTTTCCCGCTTCAGTATTTGATACGCTAGTCGATGTAGCTCTTTGCCATTTAATAGCAGGCAAAGACGTCATAGTCCTATTATAGACCCCGCGATAAGACGCTCGCGTAACACGTCGTCTGATTCCGCGACTCCGTGCATTACCTCTTGGAGTTGTTCGTTGTATCACTGCCGTAATAGGTGGCTCATGTCTGCTGGTACTACCCCTCCGCCACGTATACGCACGCCTATTATTAAAGTTGCCACGTGTTACCATCTGTCTCGGCAAAATTTCACCCGTCGTCAATTCGATATTTCGTAAAAAATCTAACGCGGCTAACACGGTTCTATTTCCCCGATCAGTGAACGACCACTGTCGCAACACGTCACCCGGAAAATGCCTCATAACTCCGTCTACTACATCGCTTTCCGTCAACGGAGTTGACAGCATACGTGATAGTTCTAAATGTTCGGCAAAATAGTCCGCCATTGATATTCCGCTATTCTCATTCCACTTTGAATACACTAAACCATAGCGGACTTTACTCTGTTGAATTTCGCCCCAGTATTCTTTAAGAAAATCCCTTTCAAACGCCGCAAGATTTTCCCAACCGTTGTACAAGCTCATTCGGGTGGTTGCTGGACCACTCAAGCATTCAAACGCTATATCTACTGCTCTGTGTTCTGAACCTATCGCACTAATGTATTTCCTAACTTTCCTAAGAAATTTCATCGGATTTTCATCGTCACTCCCCTTAAAGCACGGTCTATCCATTGCTGATCGCATCACATAAACATTCTGTGCTTGGGTGCTGGACTTTACACTTTGTGACGCTAGATCGACATTCATATTCGTGTTAGTCCCTAAACTTAAATTATCGGAAGTGCTTGGCGTAGGCATGTCAATAATTCGTGTTTCCCGTCGTTCTAAAACCTCTAATCGTTTTATTATTGTGTCCATTTTATCACTTATAACACGCGCTATCGTCTCAGATAAATTTTCATTGTCCGTCGGACTTTCTAAAGTTTTACGACGCGAGCCGACACGTGTCTGTCTCGTGGCTACCTGCGGCCGTTTCCTACCGCGTCGCGTTGTATTGCGATCGGCCATTGTTATACGAATAATGATGTATTCGAATATCAATTTACTATGCGTCCAGTTATTTCGTGTTTATTTAATGAATCTATTCAATAATCTAGTAATGACACTTATCGCCTCCTTTTATAACAATAATCTTTTGATCAAATCGACACGTATGTGTACGGATTTAATTCAATTCGGATTAATTATGAATACGTGTTAGAATCCCAGCAAGGGCGCGGTTAGTCCCCGTGGTTACGACTCTAATCAAGCGCATCGCCAATCGATCCTACGCGGAAGGTGACCGCAAGGTGCACATCGAATTAGCCATTGAGAGGTGTAAAAAATATTATCAATGCAACTGGCGTCCCAGCGCAAAATGATTTTATCTCGGATATTTTTTTTTTTTTTTTTTTTTTATTTTTTTTTTTTTTGTTTTTTTGTTTTGGGCCTCTTATTTATATATAAATATACATATTTTTAAATATATATACGTATATATATATTTTTTTTTGTTTTCTTTTTCTTTGTTTAAGCGCTTTGTGTATTTATATCCGAGTATTTATTATTTCTTTTTTTTTTCTTTCCACTCTCTCATCAACCCGAACTGATTCAATCAGCAACCACCTCGCTACGATATTATGGGCTATTTTTACCCAACAGAAATTAAATATTTACTTTTATTCAAGACGGACGCACACAAGTGTCAAGACTGATTGTGCTCGTTGGCAATCTTAATTAATGGTAAGGACTCATATATATCAATCTGTATAACTCCAACCCGATTATAGATATTTTGAATACAGTCAGCGTTCTTACTATTAATTTCACTAGCTTAAAGCTACTATTTAAACTTTAATAATTATACATGCCATATGGCTAAGTCTATACTTTAAATAAAATTGAACCTACTCGGAGCGGAATACAGTTACATTAAATTCACTCCTAACCACTAAATTATAATTAACGTTATTTTAACTTCACTCCTAAATCACTAACTTATAATTAACCCTGTCTTTACCTTATTAGAAGTTCTTATACAATATTTCAATGCTTACTTCCTTTTACTCTTTATGTACCAAATTATTTATTATTCTAACTCCCCCCAAACGACAAAATTATTGCTAGTCATCCAGCTTGAATTATCGTATTGACCATGTCCATCTATGTGACTGATTACCACTTCCTGTAATGCAAGCAATATTAAGTTGTATACGGTTATTTGTATTTTATTTTTCCTATATAACTCAATAATAGAGTAATTAGATCGTCTATAAAACAATTTCCTACGTTTGTCTATAATTTCCTACGTTGTGTTTCCTTTGTTTTTTATATTCCCCGTTTAATAATAATACAGTGAATTTAATAATTAAACATGTAATTAATTTTATTTACGCACTACCCAAAATGTACTCCAGTTGTTGCAATTATATGCAACGAGCCTGGATCCTGGTTTCCACGGTACCAGATGTAACGGTAACCCCCCCCTGAAGCGACCGTCCGTAGCCTAATGTGTAATTAGGATTTTCCCCTTTCAGTGATCTAGATTTTCGCCCTAACTCCTATTTAAAATGACTTAATTCTGCTGGAAAAGTACACGGTTACATACACACAATTATGAACACATTTGCTGAAATATACACATATGTCAAATAAACCGAATATGATTACGCCGCTGAAATGATACACGATTAGTTTAAAGACACAATATTATTATACAATAATGACAGAAAGATAAGACACACAGTTATGTTAATTACATACACAGATTATTAGTCACGCCGCTGAAAAGTTACACAGGTTAATACACACAAATCAATATATAGTGAAGACATAAAATAATAAGCAAAGCGTATTTACGGAAAATACTATCTATTTCCCGGTGATAGTTCCACTCCGCGTCTAGGACAACAAAATCGATAAACCTCGAAGTTAATCGATCCTGCAATCCTTCCGACTCACAAGCACTCCCTCGGCTGGAAACCCATCCCAACCGCCTGGGATTGACCTCCAGCTTACCCAACTATCACCGGGGAGAAGCCCAATAGAAAAGTGAATCTTTTATACTCCTAAACAAAGCGTTTTGGAGACTTTGATTAATTTACAAGCTAGCAATTAAAATCTTAGCTGCAATCTCGACGCTGGCTGGTAGGGTGCCGAGTGCCCGAAGAATCTGCTAGAGCTGCTTTTCACTGGAACACACTCAGTCACAGTGCCTGGCTAAAAGGCTAGACCCCTTTCGGTGGGTCTGGATAGAACCGCGCGCGTTTGTGGCAAGAAGCGAACTGCCCTATTCCCCATTCATTATATTGAATATTAGCGTCTCCAAGTCCCAACCGATGTATGCGTCTACAAAAAGGCACCTCGCCTTTTGTTCCCAGAAACCATTGTTTTAAACGTTCGACATGTTATTTCAACGCAACAACTTTCTCGAACTATCCCATTTAAAGCATAGATATTTGAAACCAACTCCATAAATATCCCTTTTTTGTACGAATCCGTTCGACAAAAGAGCTGAGTCTTTTGTCTCAACACATCAATTCTCAAACACATAAATTCAAATTATTGCTTGCAAGCAGGACATTAGATCGCCACATGTCTGAACCTTCAATATAATATTTCACGCTGATAGTCTGCCGTCACACTCTTCAGAGCCAATATTACCGCTCTTTGAGCGATGTCGGCAAGTCATGGGGTCCATTTGTGCGATGACTTGCAAGTCAATGCAGTCCCCGAACACGAGAGCTCAGCTGACGGGTCTCATTACATTGCTTTGGAATAGTCAACATTTCCCTTCATTCTCTCTGGCCATAGGGCTGCAGGGAATCATTAATTGAAAGTAATAAATAAACAAAAGGCCCGTTTGTGACAAGAAAGAGATAAATGATGCAAATGGGGCATTTTACGTGAAGCGGATAACGAAATAAAAGTGACGTTCTAAAATTTGTTAATATTCTGTTTCAGTGTACCTCTAGTAGGTATGAATGTGGACACACAATGTTTTTTTTTGTATGACGCTTATTTGTCAAGTTATGGGCTTCTAAAAAATTGTCGTTATTGAAATTATCGTATATGTAATATGTCGTATTTTTTGAAAATAGTTTTTCAAATTAAACAAATTTATTTAAAAACTTTAAATATGGTGACTTAAATAGAAATTTTACAGTTCTTTCCACATACAAAATAAAACTGGATTTTTTTATTTTTTTTAATACTCAAAACCGGAAATAAACTTCTCAAGTCAGAATTTTAATAACTTCGACCACTTTTTTTTTAAATTCAAAATATAGTCTGAACTACATTTTATTATACACCAGAACTTTCAAAATGGCATCTGCAATAGTTTAGGAGATATATGAATTAAAGTACATACGTGTCGCACCGAGCGTAGTATACTCTAGCTTCCTTAGGTCGACTGGTTTCGCAATATCACAATAAAACGCATTTTATATTTACTATCATACTTAAGCGTATTTAAAGCTCTGACAATGTGGTGTGATAATTATTATTCAAATTAAATTAGGTAGTACGTATTGAACAAAAATATTAGGAAGCAGTAGTTTAAATAAAACTAATTTTGTGATAAGTAATAAAATGCGACTGCTAGGGCCATCTCATAATTAGATGAGAAGACATTGAATCGATCTACAAGTGGCTTTGCTTTCTCGCTTGCCGTCTGGAGGTTCCGAATTCTTCCGCAAGTTTATTTAAACTCCATGGTTTAGGCGCAGTAGTCAGTATCATAGTCTGCATAGAAGTCGTAGCAGACGGATCATTAAATTTCTCTTTAAAATTTATTGGTTTTCGACTACTGATTGAGTTTAGGTTGAATTATGTTTAAACTTATCTTCAGGAATCATAGGTTCATCTTTTCAAATTAAACAATTTTATTTAATATTATTAAATAAATTTGTTTAATTCGAAAAACTATTTTCAAAAAATACGAATTTCAATAACGACAATTCTTTAGAAGCCCATAACTTGACAAATAAGCGTCATACAAAAGAAATATTGTGTGTCCACATTCATACCTACTAGAGGAACACTGAAACAGAATATTAACAAATTTCAGAACGTCACTTTTTTTTCGTTGTCACGTGGAATGCCCCAAATATGCGTTTTGTTTTCTTCCTATAAACATGAAAACCTGACTGAGATCAGCTGCTGAGCTGACCAAAGTCATGTACTTAATTGTGAGGTATATTTGAGATGTGCAGTAGCTATTTGACCAGAAAAAGATAACGAAGATTTGCGTCTGCGACATTACATGGTGCCCTTAAATGAAGTAAATTAGTCAATACGAGAACGTATCGACTAATTTTAACAAATATCAACAACAATATAAATATTTCCCAACAAACTACACACCGTTTAGTGCTAAATTAAGTTCCATGGATACTAGATAACTCTCAAACATACAGTCAGGCAAAGACACACAAATGATTGCTCAGTGCGAAGTCAAACCCACGACATCTACCGCCAATCTCTTCTATTAGAAAATGTTTCAGCTCTAAGTTGATTATGTCAACTTCAGGAATCGAAACATAAATTATCAACCTGTAACATATTTGTGTACAACGTCGGGTGACAGACGAGCATACGGCCTGCCCGATGTGAAGCGATTACCGCCCGATGACCTCAAGAGAGTGGCTGGAAGCGGCCAGATGCGGGAGTCGGAGGCTCGTATTTGGTGGAAAGTACTCGAGAAGGGAAGGCATAGTCAGCAGTGGTTAGATACAGGCTGATGATGATGATTAAAAGCTTGTTGCAAGAACATGATTTTTTATGTGTTTATTCTTGTTAATAATCCTTAGACTGTTAGTGACAGGCATTTTCCGAATCTCAGGGGTGCGTGAAGTGATCTGCTCGCAAAATACGAACTCGCGGTGACACGGTGACTCCGCAAGTCGGCACATGATTTATTACGGCGCATGGAATGGCTGAACTAGATTTGCAATAACTTACATAAAATACTTCTATTTGAATAATTGTCTGTTAACTCCGAGATATTCGATTATACTTCGAATCGTACTTTTTGTTTTAATTTCACCGTGAATGATTTGATGTATTAAGTAGATATGAATACCCTAGTATGTTGCTTAAGACGGGTGCGAACGATTTTACTGCGAAAATATCATACTGCGAAACCTTGTTAAGTAAGAAATAAAAAAATCTTATAATTAATATTTAAATAGTTGTTTCGGCCAACTTGCCGGAATATTAGTCCAGAGGTCGTGAGTTCGAATCCCATCAAGGCGGGGGCGGTGAATTTTTCAATTTTTAAAAAATATATATTAAAAAATCTAATGTTTAAAGAGTAACAATATCATTAGTCATCAGCTTAATCCGTCGGGTGCAGACTTGATCTGGAAGCGACATTTATTGAACTGGTGCCGAGCGACGTTTAAATTAAATCACTGGGAGGTAGGAACAAGTAGGCTAATTCTCACACAGATGAGAGTCAACTAAGGACATTGAAATGTAGATATTTTAGATAAAGTGTTTCTTTGTGTTGGTGTTAGTGACGGCAAATAGAAATTAAAACAAAGATATCTAAATTAACCATTTCAGTTAAAATTTCTACAACTGGGTCTGTTTAACACGAGAATCACTATGGGGCTGATTGTAATGTATCACGACGCATAACTTTTCACAGAGTAGTCCGATTTAATTTTTTTTTTTTTTATTGGAAAGGGTATATACCCCGAAGTTGATTCCATATAAATTTGGGAAAAAAATCAACCTTAATGGTAGGAAAACAGGAGATGAAAACAGGACATAAATCTGTGAATGAACTATAGTTCATTCACAGATTTTAATGCTGATTTATGTATTAATTTATAAAAAAAAAACCTCACGAAGATCAAAAATTAAGCATGTAGTAATTTGTACATTGTAAAAAAATGAAAAGCAAATAATAATAAACTTTGTTTTTATTGACCTTAATAACTAAGTTCTTAAACTAATTTGAGTACACCTAAGTAATTTCTTCTTAGCTTTTAATGTTGATGTTTATATGCGGAAACTTAAAATGACACGTTTTTGTGCATATTCTTATTTTTTTGTTATAAAATGTTGTTTGTTTTCTGAAGAAACAAAAAATTTTGCATTGGTAATTTTTTTTCTTTAAAACTAATTGCCTCATCCATAGCTATTAATGCTCTGGTCTCCTTTGAGACAGGCAAAGATGAGTTTAAGTCCCAGGCAAGCTTGCATGCATGCTTTCATGTGATGCCAATTGCAAACTGTGTGGGACCACCGTCAGCCCGTGAGTCGGCACTCGCGGCCACTCACTTTATTACCCTTTTATGCAGCCTCACACAGACGCGGGGCGCCGGGCCGGGGCTGCGGGGTGCGCGCCATTAGCGGCCGCTGCGCTGACCACTCGCCGATATTAATGGCCGGTGTGTATTTGAGATGAACGTCAGCATTCAAAGGGTCCCGCCCAGGTGCTCTATGACCCAGCGAGGGTTTGACCTTCCCACGCTTTTTAAGCAACTTCAAAAAAAAAGGTGCTAGTCAAGTCGATTGTATTTTCTAAGCATATATGGCGCCGGTGGTGTTAATAAATATTTTTTTGGATTTTTTTTGTTTGCGAAAAAGGGTATCGGCCCATAGATTCGTAACTGATTATAGATTCTGGAACGCTTATTATATGTGTGTGTCGCACACACACTGACCTACGCGCGAACGCACACACGCACACACTCACGCACACATACACACACACGAACGGACGGATTGCATGTATTTCCGCTGTAAGCTTATTCCACTTAATTCTCTTGTCTACCATGTGGCGACTTACTCGTAAATTGTCACCGCAGTGAGTGTCGACTGGCGAGGCGGCTCGCTATCTAAGTGCACATGCATTAATCTGATCCGGGGTGCGGTTACGGTAGGTTGGGATGGAATTCGAATAGGAATCATTTTGACATCACGTTTACTCGTACCCATACTGGATACAAATCGCCTGGTGGGACGCGTCCAATGAAATGGTTGTTCCATTAGGCCGAAATTTCAGATATTCATTTCAGAGTAAGCTCCTGGCTCGCTTCGCTCACTCGGTCAAATTTATTAATAAGCGGCAGTGCAGTGTTCTGCGGTATGACTCGATTACAGTATTTTGGTCACTTGGTGGTCCTGTGACTTTGTTGACTTCGGAAGACGATGACTTCTTGGACATGATTCGCTGCCTGGGCCCCAATTTTTTTTTACGATAGCAGTGCTTATGAAAAACTACATAAATGATGAATGACTATATGTATGATAATCTAAATGACCGTGAGGGCATGTCTAATAATTTGAACTTGTTACATCACCGCCACTTTCACAAATCATGATTTTATGTTTGACGACCAATGACGAGAGCAAAAAAGTTCTTACAATGACTTTCAGCGACAGAAGCTTTATTAAAACATTAATATTGATTCAAATGCCAAATCAATAAAAAATATTTTAAAAAAGCAAATCCGACTTCTTTAAAGTCGATGCGTATTCGCATCGTTGTTAATCCGGAAGCGTCCAGCAGGGACCAAATTCTATAAGCAAAACTAAAATGTTAATAATAGAAAAAGTAAACTCACTAAATAATTCATGCTTCGTTGCACCGTTCGTGTCGTAACACATACTCGTAAATAAACATGCATATGCAAAAGGTGGCAATATCATTCAGCAATGTTTCAAAGCTGCCTTCCGAATGACATAAATTGAATTTAGAACGGTAAGTGCCACGTCTAATATGGAACAGAATAAACGTATAAGTGATTAATCACAAAATGTATACAAATATTGAGCCGGTTCGCAAAAATTACTGACGCCGAGCGATATCCAATAAGCGGGAGTAAACAAGTCCCTGAAATATTAAACCAAATTAACATATTCATATCATGCAGTAACTAACAATCGAACCAACGCACTTGCTCGAACGCTGTTGGCTACATCTTTGATTTCCAATGTGATTTTGTGAATCAAATCAATCAAATCAAGTGATTTACATCGAAGGTTCGTACCTTGGGGTCGATATAGAGGTAGATAGATGCCTTCCGGCAAACAAGAGCAGGTCAATAAGGATGTACAAAATTCATTTTAATTGATATATTGGTAAAGGGGTCTATAGAAATGAGTAAACATAACGCAAGGGACCTACGAAAAAAAAAGTCTGGGGACTTTAAGTTTGCATGATTACTCAGTAATAACACATTCAATTTGCATGACCAAAAAAAAATTTTAGCACTTAGATTGCTTGTACTAGAAGTTTCATAGCGAGTAGTTTTATATCTACGTAGCTCAGGCACCAGGTTTTACTACAAGAAATGTGTTTATAAATTTGACAAATAGTAAAAAACTGATTTGAAGAGGAGAATAAATGAAAAAAGGTGCGGCATTTTAAATTAGGATTCACCTTCAGTGTATGTCACTGATGAGTAGTACTTTTTTATTTTTGTTATAGTTAAACCTGGAAAGTAACTTATTTTTTCATTCAATAATATGGGTAAACAATACATTAAATCTCAATTTACACCGAAGTGTCAATTTCGCCATGACACGAGAAGGCGCGCGAATATGCTGGAATGCTCGAGTATTCTCGCGTATTCCGTTGCTGTGACCAAACCGATCGACTCCCCGTTCGCGCCACTTCCCGCGGATTCCACAGGCAGCGACGACAGTAGCTAGGGGAATTTCCGAGAATGCGCGAGGAATCCCCGGAAGACGCGCGACCTTTTTTCGCTCGTATTTAAGTTTATATCTTTTACAATTGACATAAAGTTCAGTATGATATTCGTTCGTATTTCAAAAAGTCGCTTCCATTCCATTATGCGGCGATGTAAATAGAGCCTAATAATTTCAATTTGTGAAACAATGTATAGGCATATAATTGGTATTAGCCAGAACGATAGTCGACAGGACCACACACGGTGTCGTCAGACCCTCCACCTCCCATGGCTCCACCGACCTCGCGGTCATATGAGCCGAATCGCGGGAGATGCGCACGGCACTTTGCTCTAAGGCTCTTTCGTACCGCGGGCAATTCTTGACTCCCTACAAATTATTTATTCTACGTCCTTTGCCCTAATTGGCACTCTCCCCCTTCTGGGGCGGCCACATTCACAGCAACGTCTTCACTGCCGTCCGGTGATGTCCATCGTCTCTTCTTCATCTCCCTCTCTTCGGCGCTTCTGCGCGCGTGCCATGTGTGGGCGAACCTGCGCAAAGCAGCGAAGTTCGCCGCCGACGATACAAGGTCAGTGTAGTACATCGGCCCCGGTTGGTCTTCATCGCGCTGGATCCTGTCTAACATCTCTTGCCTAGCGTCATCGTACCTACTACAGGACCACAAAATGTGGTCTCTGTCGTCATCTCCCTCTCCGCACAAACACGCGCCCACCTCACACAGCCCCAGATCGCGGAGGCGTTTGCCAAATATGCCGTGACCCGTAAGGATTTGCGAGGTCTGATAATCCGGCTCGACCCAAAGTGCCCTGAGTCGGCCGGCCACTTCTGGGAAAAATCGATACAAATCCCTCCCCTTTGTGTCACCAGCCCAACGATCCTGCCACTCCTGCAGCGTGGCGTCCCAAATACCAATAATACACGGTGTCGTCAATGTGATACTAAGACACTGCGGTTATATTATTGCTCTTGTAACGGTATCTCGCTAAAACATTAGCCGGCGGCGGTTCACGGTGCGCTGGATAAACGCGAGCGCGCAATTTTCTTAATGCGAAACTCGTGTTCCCGCATCATAACCGGTTATCCGCCGCTGACACGCTGACACCCCGCGACGGATCGCCCGGAAGAATCGCTCACAATTTTGCTGAACGCTACTTTTTAAACGAGACGACTCTCAGCTACAGGCAAACGATGGGCGTAATGCTGAATAGCTACATGTGGTGGCGAGACACTGTGAAATGAAGACTTACATCATTATTTCTTTACCCTCCACTCAACATCAGATACTTTCTGTTTGCAAACCTGGCTTAGCAACATAAGGTTTTCAAGTTGAATCAACTGTGATATAGACGGAGTGAATATGAACATTGCCACATCTTATTAAACTTCATAATACATTTTGTAAAGCCTTTACGGGATTGCTTAGTCTTTTTGGCAAAACTCTAAGGAGTTCAAATAAAGAAAAATTGTCATTTCAGCCTATTCCTGGCCACTACTGAACACTTGCATCTCCGATCCGATTTACAACGTGACTAATTTTTTTTTTGTTAATTTGCAACGTATCCAATGATTTCTGCATTCAATGATTCCTTGCCATCTTCTGGAGGTCATATAATATTCAAATTCAACGTATCTGATACAGACAGGGCCACCTTCATCATGTACATGAGAAGTGTATTGTCTGAGTTGGGTACAAAAAATAGAAATTGTATACAAAAAAATCTTGGTCAGCGCCGGAGCAATGTACACAGTTCGTGTGTAAAACGACAGGAATTCTTGTGAAAGTACGGCGACTTTTCTTAGCGTTTAACTAACAATTTAAGAGCCCTAACACGCCTGCTGGCTTGCCTGTACGTGGTCTGCACTCTAGGATCTTTCTGCCCTGGCGGTCCAATCTTCAAACTATGTTTTTTTTTATACTACGTCGGGTGGCAGACAAGCATACGGCCCGCCTGATGTGAAGCGGTTGCCGTAGCCATATTAACGCTCGCAACATAAAATATCGCTCGCGCGCCGCCACCCCCGCTGCCATCGCAGCATCTCCTTCCTTTCTGGTGACCTCACTCACTCGCAGGAACACAACAACCCTCAAGGAATTGTTATTTGGGTGCGGTATTCTGTAAGGTGGAATACATTCCCCAGTCGGGTAGCTATCAATTACGCTCCCTACCTCTCTTTTCGCCAGAGCTTCGTTTGTCAGTCAGCAGGGTGCACCGCGTGCAGGTGAAGTTGGCTTTGGTTCAAAGGTGTTGATGAACCACTTACACCCCAAATGTCAGAATAGCTAATTAATCCTCTAGTCTATGTTGGCGGCCTTAATTATTCTATAGGTCGAATATAACAAAGATACGATAATAGAATTCGTGATCGGATAGCTTAAAATGAGATTTAAGAATTTTCTGCTAGTCATGGTTCCAAAATGCTGGGAAGTAAAGGCACTAAACTGTGCACACTACTACTAGGGTGGTACCAGTGGGGTGGTACCAGTGCGCTGCGACACATTTCTCATTCCAAGCGAGACGCAAGGCGAACAAATGCAACAGTAAAACTGTCAACAAATGTGGATACTTTTCTTAAAGTGTTAGAGGAATTTAGTTTCGGTTAGTTTTCACAAAATGCAAAATGTAGGTATGAAGTTTTCTTCAGTATATACTCGTAGTTGCGTCACCTTAATAGCTTTTACCCGCGACTTCGCGTCGCGTGAACTTTATCACCTGGATAAAAAATATCTTACGTATTAATTCTGAATATATTCTATACTAGCTATGCCCGCGACTTCGTCCGCGCGGAATAGTTATTTTTTATTAATTAAAAATAGCCTAAGTTACTGCCATTGAAAGTCCCGTTAAAATCGGTCCAGCCGTTTCAGAGGTTAGCAGAACCACCAGACAAACATTGTAAAAAATGATATTTTGGTATATGTACCGTGTATACATCCATATACATTTAGCAAGAAGTGGTTATTTTTATATATTTTTTTTATTGATTTATATCACAATCTACAGACCCGGGGTCCGTACCTTTTATTAACAATTTTCTATTTTTTATCTTACAATATTCTTACAATATAAATTGCACGTCGCTATTATGCTAATAATTATATTATTGTCTAATACTACCAAATGTTATTGTCTATTGCTCCTATTGTTTACCTTGCAACCATGACAGCCAGGGCAGACCAGTCCCCTCTGGCAGCACCCGTTCACGAGTTGATGCATCAGCATGGGGCAGCCATCACCGCATTCAACCATTTTATTGGGAACGCGGCGACCCGCCACACGACACCACCACCAGTTTGAACACTTTAGTGAGAATGTTGGCTGTCAGGGCTGCACAGTAAAACCTCTATTTATTTCCCGATGGTCTTTCTCCTTCTCTCCCTCTCACCCACCAGATACTTACGTTCTTTGACCCAGCATATTCCGTTATTTTTATATTACAAACAGACACTCCAATTTTATTTATCTGTATAGATGTACGCCAATTTTCATCCATATCCCTTCAGCCGTTTCCTCTTGAAAGAACAACAAACATCCATCCAAAACATCCACACAAATTTTCGCATTGACAATATTAGTAAGAAAAGTAGGATTGTAGAATAGGCTTGTGAACCATTTTTTTTTTTCGATTTGTTATTTAATTACGTCACAATAATATAACTATAGGTGAAGGAATTACTTCGATAGCATAAAAACTTCTCGAGATATGATAACTTAAGATCACAATTTTGGACTATCCCGAAAACGCTCCATACAAAAGGCAGTATTATCACGTCATGATACGCTATTTTTATGCATTAAATCAGAAATTTGCACGACAACTATGTAAAATATTGCGTTTATGTAGCTAGTGCAGTAACAAAAGTTATAGTAGGTATTTTTTATTGTTTCTACAATGGTAATATTGATTTTTTATAATTTCATGCTTTTAAAATGGACTTTCCCACCAAACTTAAAATACGTCGGACACAAGTTATTAAAATTTTGAGTTCGCAGATCGTTATAGTTTTATGTATTTTACGTTACTGCTAAAGAGTTTTTTATAATTTTAGAACTTTGTTCACATGCCTATTGTCGTATTGTCTCAGTTTTATAAGATCTTGTTTATAGGACATGACAATGAACCACAGCAATGAACCATAAACTTCATCGCAGTCCTAAGGGTAAAACTAGGCCGCCATAGAGCTCATAACGAATTTAATCACAAGAAATTAGTATGCACAGGGGCATTTGAAAGACCGCTCCAGCCCGCTTATAGCGGCCATTAAGTAAAGCCTTAAGAGCGTTAGAACTGAGAAGTGAAAAGTAATATAAACATTTTCAACTGCGCCATGTGGTTTAATAAATGAAAGCTCTCAAAACATAATTATGAAATCGTTTTCATATATCATAATGTAATAATAAAACACTTGTACTGTTCCACTTAATTATATTTAATTTTACCGACCGGTTTCGCCGCTAAGGCATTATCAAGGTAAACAGATGGTATTTATGTTTCTACAAAACATTTTTATACCGTGCAATCAATAACAAAATTATCAAAAATAAAAACGCTAAAAGGGTATTCTAAAAAAATTTACCCACCTGTGTTGTCACTTAATGGAGATTTACCCCTAAATAGGGGTAAATTTTTCATATAGATGAAAATATACCATTCGTAGATCTAAAATTTATAAGAAAAGAAAATGGCGTGCGACTGTGTCATAGGCCGTGGTTGGATGTGAATACGTTGTATGCACTAAATTTATCTCAAAAAGGCAGCGCTTGCCCCTCTCCCGCAGGCGATGTTTTTAGTGTAATAAATTATTTGATCCGTCATCTATCCAGTGGTGTTATTGAATTTTGGATGGGATAATAGATTTATAGGTGCAATCTATAACTCTATCCTCCGATTTTGTTATCATTCTTTTTTTTTAATTGCCTTAATTTGGAAGCAATTTTAAAGCCCTATTCACGTCAATAAATATTTATAAACGTCTAAGCTGCAATGACTGCATGCCATAAGGTAGGTCGTAAGCTTATTTGCCACGCCAGTGGTTTATAAACCTATTAAATAAACTATTATAGAACAAGTGTTACCTCTCTGCGCCTCCCTGCGCCGGTCCTCCTCCGCGAACAGTTCGTGAGCCGACGGCGTTCCTCTCGAAGGCTCCCACGGGAACACTTCTCTCTGAAACGGGCGACCCTGTATTACTTTGTGGGATTTTATTACTTAGAAGATATTAGGTAATACAATTGTGTGTGTGCAGTTTTTTATTTATGTTAATAATAAGCACCCGGGCTTGCTCGGGTCACTGGAGAGTAAATTTGTGTAAATGAGAAAACACAGTTTGCGGTGTAAATGGCTGACCACGATTTATATTGCCAAAGCAAACCTCAGCTGGAGGTGGTAGACAATGCAGACTAACGACAAAGACTCTGGCAAAATAGAGGTGCGTTACAGCTGCCCGATTGGAGAAGTACCTCCACCTCACAGAATACCGCAGCCATACAATAGGCTAGACGACAAAATTTTTCTTTCGATTTGTTATATAAGGTCGTCACAATAATGTAACTACGATACTATACGACAGCTATGTGAAATACTGCGTTTATGTAGCTAGTGCCATAACAAAAGTTATAATATTTTTGATTGTTTTTCCAAAGTTAATATTTTTTTTTATAATTTCATTCTTTTAAATTGGACTTTCCCACTACACTTTGATCGATCATAGAACAAGTCGGACATAAGTTATTAAAATTTCAAGATCACAGATCGTTCTAGTATTGTACATTTTATGACACTGATAAGTATTTTTTTATCATTGTCGTCTAGCCAATTTCCTTGCGTTTCTTGATACCTACACGACAACTTTGTTAGCATGTTCACGAACATCGAACTTTGTGTTGATCAAAAATGTTCGCCGGTGTTCCAATTTTGTACTTCATTGAACGATATTTAAGTACCGTTACGTAACAACAAATTTACATCTATTCTCCTCAGTCGGACACTCTTGGCGGCGTGGTCGTGATCATGGGCAGGTCACTACGAATGGCGGCTCCTGTTATATTTCTCCACTTGGTTCTGTTGGAGGCATTGCGGGAGCATTCGGACATGGAGGATTTTGTGAGAGACTTAATTAAATCTCCCCATCTAGTTGGAGAGCGGCCGCAGGGTCTCTTGCCTTCCACCTTGCTTGGACTACAAGACGCTCCATAGAATTTTCTTTTCGGGTAATATGCCCGAAGAACTTCAGTATACGTATTCGCACAGTCGACGATACATTTTATTGATTTACATTTACACCTACAAACAAAATATTCGTGTTCGATATTGACATTCGTGATATTGTGTTCGTTCGTGCGTACACGGCTTTCAAGTTGCTTCCTCACACTTCACTTAACAACTTTTGTTCTGCAACTTTTTAAAAAGATGTCACGCTGTGGAGAATAACGCTGCAGCAGTATGCAGTTCGGCGAGTTCTCACGAGAACAAATGATTTATTCAAGCATCTATGCATAATGCCGATTTGCTTCTCAACGTAAACAGAACCTTACTTCTTGTAGAGATGCGGTAAGTTGCACTTGTTAGAAACATTATTATTGAATAATAAGATACAGTGGAAATTACTACGAAACATATACAAAGATTTTATGTAATATCAGAACAAAAGGTTTACTAATAAATAATGATAAGATCCATCAGCATGTTTTCCACTCAATTTCCCGGCGGATTACACCGAAGATGACCGATAAAGGAGCACGAATATCAACAAAAAACAATATATCGTCCAATATTTCTTTATTCCGCGGCAGCCGGCCCATGAATTATTTACACGCCATACATATGAATGCGGCCCTGGCGCCACTTCACTGCTGCACCGCCTCTGGACTTCATCTTGGTTACGTTTATGTTACAGTGTGTCAGTTTTGCATAAACGTTCGATTACGTAACTCAACCATTATTTTATTTGCCAAACAAAATTTTAAAGGGTTTTTTTATACCACTATAGTTGCTTATTTGCTACTTTTAAGAGAGGTAGGGAGCGTAATTGTAAGCTACCCGACTGGGGAATGTACCTCCACCTTACAGAATACCGCAGCCAAATAACAATTCCCTTGAGGGTTGTTGTGTTCCTACGAGTGAGTGAGGTTACCAGAAAGGAAGGAGATGCTGCGTTGGCAGCGGGGGTGGCGGCGCGCGAGCGATATTTTATGTTACGAGCGTTAATATGGCTACGGCAACCGCTTCACATCAGAGTATGCTTGTCTGCCACCTAACGTAGTATAAAAAAAAAAAATAAAAAAAAATACTATAGTAGTATAAAAACAACATATGAAGGCTATATAAATACCTATACAGAAGACCGTCGCGTTTTAGTTTTTTAGTCAACAGCAACCCTGTGCAGCAGATCTCTAGTGTTGTACAGTACGAGATACACAATACTTGTACAGTGTTCCACGAGTTAATATTTTTTAAGGTTTTGAAGTAAAAACTTCTTTACCCGCGCTGCGTTATGCTATTTTGTGGTTAGTGTAATGAGATTGAGCCGCCACGCTCGAGTATGTAACGTAATTACGCTTGGATCAAGTAATGTCGATAGGGAGGGAGCGACAGAGCGTCAAAAAAAGTCAAAGAACGTCCATTAAAAACGCGTTTTTTTATCGTTACATAGTTCCCCGACCCTTGGCATTATATCGAACTTGGAACTCTCGAACAATGGACGGACTCTGAAGTGTACAATTATTCGGCGCGAACTCCGAATAGTCGTGCACCGGTTTAAAGCTTGGATGATCGCTTTTGTGTTTCCAATCCATGTATCAAAGGAAAAAAGAACCCATATAGAATCACATATAAGTTCATCTATCTTGTTGATTTCCGAAATGGTCTATATCGACCCTCAGAATCTTACCGATACGATTACGTTCTGGATACGTTTAGTAATTCTTAGAACCTGGTTAGATTGTGTACTTGGATAATTGGTGGATTTTGCGTTCGTAACTAGTCCGTATCTGGATTTGTGCGGTCGCGCCCCGGACGGCACGCGTAGGCATATTGTCGCGTGGTCCAAATTAGCGATGTAACGACTCGACTTTTTAAACCGATTCAAACCGATTTGAGCATAAACCGAGTTGCGTCGATTAGCGCGTCTACTAAACCGATTTGGCCGAGTCGAAAGCAATGTAACGAATCGACTTTTTAAACCTATTCAAACCGATTTGAGCATAAACCGAGTTGCGTCGATTAGCGCGTCTACTAAACCGATTTGGCCGAGTCGAAAGCAATGTAACGACTCGACTTTTTAAACCGATTCAAACCGATTTGAGCATAAACCGAGTTGCGTCGATTAGCGCGTCTACTAAACCGATTTGGCCGAGTCGAAAGCAATGTAACGACTCGACTTTTTAAACCGATTCAAACCGATTTGAGCATAAACCGAGTTGCGTCGATTAGCGCGTCTACTAAACCGATTTGGCCGAGTCGAAAGCAATGTAACGACTCGACTTTTTAAACCGATTCAAACCGATTTGAGCATAAACCGAGTTGCGTCGATTAGCGCGTCAGCGCGTCTTGCGTCTACTAAACCGATTTAATAGAATTTTTTTTTTATTTTTTTATTACAACTTCACACATACAATTGTACACAAATACAACAAGACATAATATATGAAGTGACGTTGAAATTTTGGCCCACCCTCAGGGATCATTGCTGAGTTCACAGAGTGATCTCAGCCCTGCTTTTCAGTGCAGGCCAAAAGTGACAACACCGATGCCGATACAAATTCAACATAGTTAGACAACATGAAATAATATTAGTTCACAACAATAAATAGACAGTATACATAATAATATTTTAATAACTCTAACATCGTATAAGTAACAAAATCGATGCCAATACTGGCAACACTGTGCGACACTGTGTACCAACATGACCAATCGAACAAAGCCAATATGTCATCGCTGTCGAAATCGTTTTCCAGCGTAATAACTATCTGTCAATTCCGTCTACCGGTTAACTTTTATTTACATGCTAGGGAAGTGATGTGGCACAAATATCACAATACAATATTTATACAATGTAGCTATGCGGCTCGTGTGTATAGTGATAGTGAAAAATTAATGAAAACGCACCACAGTACCACGCTACCAGAATCCACACCATGTCACAATATAGGCTGGGATTCCTACTCCTACAATATCCAGAAGAACAACAGTGCATCACCGCATAATCCAGTGCCCAACACGTCACAGTGCACGCACATCATACAGAGACAAAGGTATGTGAGTTGTCAACATCCCGAAACATAACCACACTTTTATTTTACTAGATCACTATGATTTTTACAGTATCTCGGAAAAACACACATGTTGGAACATTACAGCACTTGTGTTCCATTACAAATAACATTGTAGGCTCGCATATCGCGCAGCGACAGATACAAAATTCAAAAACATTACAAAACTTTACCATTATACACGTATTGCACATTATTTAATATTTCTAGACAAACCACACATGGCCATCAGTCCCGAACCAAGCAAAGCCATACTATAGCCACCGGATAACCAATATTATATTTACGTACATTATTTATATATATATATTTTTTTGTAAATACATACACACAACACATAGAAAACACCCAGAACAAGACAAACAGACACGCTCACACACACAAATATTTGTCCTGTGCAGGGATCGAATCTATGACCTGCGAGTCAAAGTGGCCACCGCCAACCATTCGACCACCGAGCTCGTCATTGTTAGATGGCAGGATTCTTACAAGTTTTTAGTTTTTTACTGATTTAGGACTGCTATGCTAATGTAATACAGCACATTTAATGTTGGAATGATGGAATACCATACAGAATCAGAGGTTAGCAATATTAATGCTACAAAACATAACCACACTTTTGTTTGTTTAATAGATGGTTCCGGAGATGTAATCTGAATGTATTTTTACTTTGTAGTGCACGCAGTGGCGGAGGAATATCGTTCCAACATTTGGATGCACTGAATTTGAAACTACCACGAAATGTCGTCGTTCTATGGCGAGGTGTGAGCAAAAGATGATAAGAGGTATGATGATAGATGATACGAGGGCTCGTATGATAATTGTGTACATTCCTCGCCCACAGCAGTTTCTCGAAAAGGTAACTAGGGCTTTTTGTATTGATGACATCAAAGAGAAGGCAAGCAAGGTGGAGACGCATGCGACATGACATTTTCAGTCGATTGTCCTTATTGAGAAAATGTGTAACATGTGTTCGAGGGGGGATGTTGTAGCAAAAGCGAGCACATGCGTTTTGCACTCGCTGGATTAAACGCTCTGTCTTCTTCAATAAACATGGACCAAACACAACATTTGCGTAGTTTAATTTAGACAATTCTAGGGATTCACATAGCCTAACTCTTATTTCTGTGCTGATGAAAGGTCGTATTTTATATAATAGTCTTAAGCGATAAAAACAATTCCTCACCGATACTGACACATGTTTCTCAAATTTTAGGTGGGAGTCCATAATCAATCCCAAGTTTCGTGCCTCACCTACCAGCTCAATTGGCTCCCCACCAACCACAACCACAGGCTGCATGCTGAGTAAATCCAATACTTGCCTACGTGTACCGAGCAACATGAATTTTGATTTACTGGCATTAAGAACAAGCCCAAGATTTGGCTGAGTCAAACTTACTTATGCATCTCGCTCGCGTCGCTCTGCGCCTGTCGATTCGAGTTTATACTAGTGATGTGTCGTCGACGGGTTTACCGTCAACGAAACGAGACCGTTTATCCACAACGTTAAACTAGTTTAAAAAACAGTCTAATTTTCGACTAGTTTACGTCGTCGACTAGTGGTGGGTGGGTCGTCGACGATTTTACAGTCGACGCAACGAGACCGTTTACCGTCGACGATGAACTAGTTTAAAAAAAAAACGTGTGGCACTCGAGAACTGCCGCGGTAAAGCTATTGCATTATATATCAACTTATGCAATTATAATTATTTATTTATTTAGCTTGTTTGCAGGTTTGCCCGTTTGGCCGTTTGCCCGTTTGACCGTTTGTCCGGTTGGCCGTTTGGCCGTTTGGCCGTTTTGCTGTTTGCTCGTTGGCCGTTTGGTCATTTGGCTGTTTGCTCATTTGGCCGTTTGCCCGTTTGGCCGTTTGGCTGTTTGCTCGTTTGCCCGTTTGCTCGTTTGGCCGTTTGCAACAAGTAAACGAGCAAACGAGCAAACGGGCAAACGGCCAAACGGCCAACCGGCCAAACGGTCAAACGGCCAAACGGTCAAATGGCCAAACGAGCAAGCGGGCAACGAGCAAACGGCCAAACGGGCAAACGGCCAAACGGGCAAACATCCAAACAAGCAAACGGTCAAACGGCCAAACGGGCGAATGCGCGCACAGCGACGCGAGCGAGATGCGTAAGTAAGTTCGACTTAGCCAAATCGGTTTAGTAGACGCAAGACGCGCTGACGCGCTAATCGACGCAACTCGGTTTATGCTCAAATCGGTTTGAATCGGTTTAAAAAGTCGAGTCGTTACATCGCTTTCGACTCGGCCAAATCGGTTTAGTAGACGCAAGACGCGCTGACGCGCTAATCGACGCAATTCGGTTTATGCTCAAATCGGTTTGAATCGGTTTAAAAAGTCGAGTCGTTACATCGCTTTCGACTCGGCCAAATCGGTTTAGTAGACGCGCTAATCGACGCAACTCGGTTTATGCTCAAATCGGTTTGAATCGGTTTAAAAAGTCGAGTCGTTACATCGCCTTCGACTCGGCCAAATCGGTTTAGTAGACGCGCTAATCGACGCAACTCGGTATATGCTCAAACCGGTTTGAATCGGTTTAAAAAGTCGAGTCGTTACATCGCAATCAAACCGATTCAAATCGGTTCAAACCGATTCAAGTCGGTTCAAATCGCGATTTCGTCGATTCGGTTTGGAATCGACTTGCATGAATTGTCTAACCGATTCAACTCGGTTTGACAAAATTCCAGATCGTAACATCTCTAGTCCAAATTATCCGGACAATGAAACTGGGGCTTCCATAAACACATTAGAAGTCTAATAGGACTTATAAGTTATCACGGATGCAGTGACAATTTGTGAATAAAGCGCTGTCAGGTATACAGCGTTACCCTCCAATCCCACCTTTAAAATTGTACTTAGTGTCAGGGTGGAATTCATGGGCCCAGCCCGCCCTTGACACACTGGGGGTATAAATATACCCACCAGTTATATAGGCATAAAAATGATTACTTAATTATGTAGAAAAATTTTCACAAGTTATAGGCCTTATCGCAATGGGGTAAGGTAGCGCAATAAAATTAATCACTGCGAGTCAAATCGTGGCCCCGACTGTACGTTACGACAACGTGTCCTATGTCGGAATAATATATATTTATGTTTTGTACGTGAGCTGCAGAGACACAGTGTATGGGAATGTGGAGTGAGGCAACGCGGATGGTTCTAATGATTTCTAAATAATACTATCTCATCACTACATGTACAGGAAAAATTGCTTTATCTTTTTACTAGATTAAGGCGACAAAAATAGCGTCGTTCTGTTATTAAAATAATTGATCCACTCGATAGCTACACACTCCAAATAGAATGTTCCTTGAGTCTACTCATTACTACGAGTAAATAGTTACTCATTATAATAGTGTACGACACAGCAGAGAGCATGAAATTAATTTTATACCTAAAGGAACACAAAGACCATAATGATGCACTGGGAGCAAAATGTAACTGTAGCTTATACATGCTTACAAAATAAAATGTCTCGCTCGTGCCTCATCAAAAACAATAACAATCACGACCCACTATTCACGCTAAAAACACATTATACACGATACACAATACACTCTAAAAAACTTCCGTTATAGAACTTCGTTCCTATAATTTGAGCGATTTATTTAAGTTCATTTGGTAATCGGCAGGTTGCTCCTGATGTAGGCGAGTTTGGCTTTGGGTGTAAAGACGATAGTCAGCTACTACTACCACTGTATAAATGCCTTAATTTCAAGATGTTTATTCGTAGTCATACATCTGCTTTTGTCTCAGCTGTGGCTTGTTTGTGTGTTAATGCCTCCCGGCGTGTATGCCTGCGCGGGGTCAGATAAATTCGCCGAATATAATTGGCGTAATTTGTGGGCCGCGACCGGGCCCGACACGGTCAACACGCAATGTTTAGGAACCCGAGCGGGTCATTTCAAAATTTAAATTGCAGTTTGAATTTCTCGTACACAATATGATTTGTGTTACGAGGATCATAATAATTTATGTTATAATGTTGATGATGAAATATGAGCCATAGGTAATAATTTCTTAAATATATGAAAGTACCTTTATTATGACTCTTACGGAAAAGTTTTTGAAAAAACTCAGTTTGGAGTTGCATTGCATATAGGGCTATGGAAAGAGCATTGCTGACTGGTACACATTGCGCGATCGCAAAAAAAAATAAGTCGATCCCTTCAAAAACCCGTGTGAGGATGTGTCTCAAGTCATTACCGAAATGAAGAGGAGGTGAGCTATTGCTCTGATGGATAAGGAGCGATGGACGAAGGAATGCTAGAGTGGCGGCCACGCACCCACACTAGACCGCGGCGTGTGGTCTACCCCGCGGTCTAGTGTGGGTGCGTAGGTTGGCTAAACGATGGGTTGATGACATCCAGGACAAGATTGTGTGAGGAGAGCACAAGAGCACCAGCATTGGACGAAGTTGGAGGAGGCGCTTAATGGCCGCCTTAATTTATTTTGGAATTTATTAACTTCTATATGCATTACTTATAGCAATATTGTATAGATTCCTTATTGTACCTATACGGACTTTTGGAACACATTCCGGAGTGCCAAGATTACTTGTAAGTTTGAATGTACACGATGTGCACTTAGTCATGGCTCCATGCGTGAGTAGGTACATACATACTCTTTTCTGCTGTACTGCCACAATACAGTGAGAGGTACTGCCGTCCGTATTCCTGCATATTTCTGTTATATGTTGTTCGATAAAAATAAATAGTCGTTGTTTTGATACTGCATGATTTGAAAGACAAACACGAAACAGAACGGAATGATTATTATTTGTGTGATGCAGCAAGTGCACGCGGACTGCGTTATCGCGAACGCAAAATAAAATATTTCATTTCAGATCTTCAACATCCACAATTAGTTAACTCAAATTAAGTAAATAATCAAACAGTCGGCATGTGCACTATAAGTCAACGTATGCACTTATGCGCAGAATTAATGCATGATACAACAGAGCATGACATGTTCCTCCCGTGAGCCGTAAGTACGTGAGTTAATCTTAAAGAAGACGGGTTAGGAGAAGCATTACCCTGCATGGTACAAAAATCACAATGTTCTTTAACCACAAATATGGTCACGTGACTTGTACTCGCCTTCATCATCAGCTGTATTTTGTATGGAAAAATGACAGATTGTGACATTCAAATTCTTGACGTAGTCTTAGCAACATACGGGAAGAACATACCTTGTGTCATTTTACTAAGGTACCATGCACAGTTGATTTAGTTTATCGCGCAATCTATGCATAGCTTTACATAAAGATTCATACAGCGTTGCACTTTGGGACCATCCATAAATTACGTCACATGAATTTCATGATTTTTTTGACCCCTCCCCCCGTTCTTGTCACGGCTGGTCACATTTGTGAGACTCCCCCCTCCCTAGTGTGACATCACATATTTTGCAATTTTACATCTAGAATTGCAAATGTTGAGTTTTTCGTTAATAGTAAAGTTCGTGTTTTAACACTTAGATTATAATAGATTTTGAAATGTTACGTCACAAAATTTAGGACCCGTCCCACCCCCTTGTCACACAACATCACACTTCGTCGACCCCCTCCGTCCCCCTTAACGTGTGACGTAATTTATGGATGGTCCCTTTCCTAAAGCTATTTAGTGGTCAATCATTGCGCCTGCCGTTTATAAAGCCTAACGCACACGAATAATAGAGTAAAATTGGGCGAGTACAAATAAATTGTAGAGCTATCAGCACGCCTAGTTACAAACCCAGAAGTCAGGGAAACGCTACTCGCCCGATTTGACTCTACCCGTGTCTATGTAGTTTAAAAGCGGAAGCGAGTGGTTCGTATACGAAGTTTTAAAGTCCGCGGGTTAATACCTCCTTCGGATGGATTGGGGTTCACTTAACTTCGTGTTTATCTTTCTGCGAATTTCCTCTCCTCGTACTTCCCTCTCACACGTACTTCTTGTCAATGTTTTTGTTTCATTACAGGAATTTCGGGAATACATTTGTTTTTTCCGCGTACTATCGAAAGTTTGGATGGATGTCTGTTATTCACTCACGTCAGAATAGCTGAACAGATCTGGTTAAAACTTAGCACAGAGATAGGATTATAATCTGGAATAGCACATAGACTTTGGGGTTTAAGTGGTTCATCAACATCTTTGAAGCAAAGCCAACTTCTCCTGCACGCGGTGCACCATGCTGATTGACAAACGAAGCTCTGGCGAAAAGAGAGATAGGGAGCGTAATTGTAAGCTTCCCGACTGGGGAATGTACCTCCACCTCACAGAATACTGCAGCCAAATAACATTTCCCCTAAGGGTTGTTGTGTTCCTGTGAGTGAGTGAGGTCATCAGAAACGAAGGAAATGCTGCGTTGGCAGCGGGGGTAGCGATATTTTATGTTGCGAGCGTTAATTTGCCTACGGTAACCGCTTCACATCAGGCGAGCCGTATGCTTGTCTGCCACCCGACGTAGTATAAAAAGAAAGACTACTTTCATCCCGAGAAAATATCTTATTCCCATTGGAACGAAGTCCATGCGGATAAACTCGTTTTGCTGCAGCAAGTAAATTATATTTTTATAAAGTTAAAAATACATGAAGTTAATAAATCTAAATAAATACAAAAAAATAATATATACGTGCACACATATACATAGCTCAACATACACATACATTCACAGTAATATACTTATTTTAATAATTTATTCAAATTTATGTAAAGTTTCTTATTTCATTGAACTGCTTTTCTTTGCAACTGTACTAGTTTAAGTCGTAGTTTTCAATAACCTATCGGGCTGCCAAAGTTTGGTAATTAAGTCGGCGGGAGCTCGGCGCGGAAAGCTTTACAAAGCGCGCTCTTGTAACTTAGATAGCTTTCAAGAAATCTGAGCTGCTCGCCATCGACTTAGGATTAAGTGAAACTAGTATAAATTTTCGCCGCATAAATGGTAAACACGCATCTTTGTATTTTCCTAAATGCTTCTAAGACTTTTGTGGTGCAAATGGCTTACTAAGACCTTTAAAACTAAATTCAACCTCACCTACACGTGGTGCATGCTGCTGACTAGCAAAAGAGAGGTAGAGAACAGCGTATTTAGAAGCTGCCCGACTGGGGAAGTACTCCACCGCACAGAATACCGCAGCCAAATAACAATTTTGGGGTGTAAGTGGTTCATCAACACCTTTGAACCAAAGCCAACTTCACCTGCACGCGGTGCACCCTGCTGACTGACAAACGAAGCTCTGGCGAAAAGAGAGGTAGGTAGCGTAATTGTAAGCTACCCGACTGGGGAATGTACCTCCACCTCACAGAATACCGCAGCCAAATAACAATTCCCTTGAGGGTTGTTGTGTTCCTGCGAGTGGGTGAGGTCACCAGAAAGGAAGGAGATGCTGCGTTGGCAGCGGGGGTGGCGGCGCGCGAGCGATATTTTATGTTGCGAGCGTTAAGGTGAAGTGAGTCCAGGAAACACGCTTATTGAAAGAATAGTTCTATTAAACTATTTCAATTTGGTTCCTAGAAATTTAACTATGAAATCTTAAGTCCTTTCTGCAGGGCACAAAGCTATTGAAAACACAATTAATAATTTTTGGCTCGATAGAAAAAAATCGCGAACTTACTCTCTAAATTTGCACTAAGTAAAAATTGTAACTATTTAATACAATTTTTTTATAAGGAAATTATACCAAAATTTTCATAATTTTAATTACGTGAGCACTATGCTATTACTTTTAAAAATAAAATAATTTAAATAAAATTATTAAAAGAATAACGATTTGCGGTCGCGCACCCTCCCCGATTCTCGATCGCTCTCAACGTCAGTGCTCTAGGAGCTGCGTTCGAGGTAGGACCTGTGCCGCGCGTCCGTTCAACGCGTTGTCAATAAACACGTTGAAATAAACACAGTGTAGGAATATCAGTAAGACAACAAAACAACGATGATGATGATACATTTATTTTTTTACTGAGACCCGGTTTTTTTTCTCATGCTAGATGTTTCTTTGGAAAACTTTATTATAAATCTTTCTTGGAATATCTGTAAACCCACATTGAAATTCGTTCAGTAGCGATTGAGTTTATCGCATACATGTAGGTACGCGATCATCGAAATCGGTTTGGCCGTTTAGGCGTCATAATTTTTATTTTTTATACTTCGTCGGGCCGTAAAAACATACGGCCCGCCTGATGTGAAATGGTTACCGTAGTTATAATAACGCTCGCAACTTAAAATATTGCTCGCGCACCGCCACTCCCGCTACCAACACAGCAACTCCTTCCTTTCTGGTGACCTCACTCACTCGCAGGAACACAACAACTCTCAAGGGAATTGTTATTTGGCTGCGGTATTCTGTGAGGTGGAGGTAAGTTCCCCAGTCGGGTAGCTTACAATTACGCTCCCTACCTCCCTTTGCCAGCGCTTAGTTTGTCAGTCAGCAGGGTGCACGGGGTGCAGGTAAAATTGGCTTTGGTTCAAAGATGTTGATGAACCACTTACAGCCCAGATATAGTGATAACCCCAAAGATAGTGGAACAAACAGACATCCATACTTTCGCATTTATAATATTAGTAGGTAGATAGTTAATTGATTCAGGTGTTATTTTGCGGAAGTCAAATTTACAGGCAATTTGAGCTACACTACTTTGCGTGCTTCCGCCACCAACGTTTTTAGTGTAGGACACGACTTACGCTTAATATTTTTTTGGTGTAGGAGCTAGGACGTTGGATCATTAATATTTTAGGGTGTAAGTGGTTCATCAACATCTTTAAACAAAAGCCAACTTCACCTGCACGCTGTGTACCCTGCTGACTGACAAGCGAAGCTCTGGCGAAAAGAGAGGTAGGGAGCGTAATTGTAAGCTACCCGACTGGGGAATTACATCCACCTCACAGAATACCGCAGCCAAATAACAATTCTCTCAATCAATCATGAAATCAAATCAATATATTTTTTTGTAAATACATACATACTAACTGTTACCCGTGGCTTCGCCCGCGTGGTCCAGGGAAGCTGCCATTAATTTGTGTATATTTTTTTCTTGTTGTCATTTTTTTACTTGATGGGATATAAAGTAGCTTATGACACTCTCCAGACCGTAAACTATCCCCGTTAACAAAAATCATGTCGGTACTTAGGTTACTTTCGATGTAAAAGAAGGACAAATGATTACAAAGTTTATTTTTCCCATTGGATTAAGATGTTTTTCCGTGATAAAAAGTAGCTTATGTCACTCTCCAGATCGTAAACTATCCCCATTAAAAAAATCACGTCCGTACTTAGGTTCGTGTTTGACGTGAAAGAAGGACAAATGATTAACTTTATTTTTTCCCGTGGGAATAAAATGTTTTTCCGGGATAAAGAGTAGCCTATGTCACTCTCCAGGCCTTAAACTATATAAAAAAAAACATGTAAATCCGTTTGTTACTTTTGACGTGAAAGAAGGACAAACAACCTTTTACCTATATTATGCTATAGTGATTTAATCTTAAAAGATACGCAGCGCACGCAACTTAAGCCCTCAAAAGGAATATTTTTTTCCCGTTTTTTATCGGTGCTCCACGCCTATTGGTGTTAGCGTGATGTTATATAGCCTATATATGGCCTTCCTTGAAATATAGGCTAACACTAAAATATTTTTTCAATTCGAACAAAGAAACAAACAAACTCTTCAGCTTTATAATATTAGTATAGATAATACATAGAAAACACCCAGACCAAGATAAACAGACATGTTCATGCACACAAATATTTACTCGTATCTTGTGCGGGGATCGAACCCACGACCTCGGAATCAAACTGGACATGGTTAGCCATTGGACCACCGGGGTTGTCAAATATAAATACTGTTAAAATCAATACCGCTGTATGCTCGGGCATAGTAGCTAGGGACAGACGCGTGCTGTACGGCACATATCGATTCCTAGAAGGATGAAGAATAGTGTATGCTGACGCGTGATAGTTAGTTAGTCTAAGTATGTACCTATTTTAGTTTGACCAATAATAAATATAATTATTGAATAGTTTTCTTTTTATTTTGAATTCTTTACTTTTTCATAATATACCAAAACATCACTTGTTTGCATGTTGAATATTATATACTTCATTAATAAAAAAAATGTATTTTTACATTTGGTTTATTTATTTTCATATAATTATATTTCCAGTACTTTTAACTATTGTATTGACGGGTGTAGTACTACACGGGTGTAGATAGTCGCTTCGCTATACTGTGGCGTCTCGGCAGCGATCGCGCGCTTGTAAGCGGGTACCCTGCGCCGGCTCCTCTCAAGCCCCGCACCTCACCCCCTCGAAAACGGCCAAGCCCTGGACTCACGTCACCTTAATATGGCTACGGCAACCGCTTCACATCAGGCGGGCCGTATGCATGTCTGCCACCCGACGTAGTATAAAAACAAAAAAAAAAAAAAAAAAACAATTCCGTTGAGGGTTGTTGTGTCCTTCTCATGAGTGAGGTCATCAGGAAGAAAGCAGCAGTTCCCGTGTTTGCAGCGAGGGTGGCGGCGCACGATTGATATTTCATTCTGTCAGAGTTATATGGTTACATCATGCGGTCCGTATGCTTATCTGCAACCGATGTAGTATAAAAAATACACAAAGGTTATCAGTCGTTTTTACCTCGGCTACCAACACTGTCTGTCGGCAACGGCTGTCTGCAGAATCTTTTTAGTGGTATAAGGCACACCACTTGACTGAAACTGACTGACAGAAAAAATGAAACGAACCGACTACAATGAACGTTTCATTTAACTTCTCCTATGTTTTTATCTTGATTACAAACTTTTTTTAAGTTTATTATTGTTTTTAATAACACGAAAGCTAATTTAAATAAAAGTATTTATTCTTGTCTCTGATTTCATACAGTATAGAACATTTTATTATGCACTATAACGTTTCTAAATAACTCTTTAAAACTATGCAGTTAGATAGCAAAAACCAGATTCAAATCGAGTTACAAGTTTTTGAAAACCACAAACATAGTACACACACACTGGTACATACGAAACATAGATACATAGTCGCACACACACCGGATTTTAAGTTAGACCTCCAGTAATATAGCTGTACAGTAACTTTTTTTGACATACGAGAACAAAAAATCTATGCGAGTAGACAAATGAACATTCTAAAAATAATTATTTTAGTTTCTAATTCTCCTAAGAGAGACCTACCAAATTCTTTTTTTTTTCTAATTATATTGTATACATACGCAGCAAGCAAGCAGGAAGTTAAATTGTACAAAAGCGGAATAAAAATAATAAATAAAATTATAATTTTAGTCATTCATTTGTTTTTGTGTATTATCGAACTTCTCCGAGCGTCTATAGAATCCCATCCTCACGTCATTATACGTGCTCGCAGGACACTCGCAGAATAAGAAGTTATTATAACCATGTTTGTATAATTCATGAGGATATGTAATCAATAGATTCTATTTGAATGTAAGCTCACAAGCTCATGTATTACCACAAACAAATAGGATTTACGATACCGACCACAAAGTTAATATACTTAGCGGGATAGAGGCAAACATAATCTGTGAAGTGAAATCGAAATTGAACTACATCTGTGTAAATTAATTTATATGTTTGTGTCAGAGACGTGTCTTAGCGGTGTCGATGTTCATATTAACATAGATAGTTGTAGATAATAGGCTCAGATGAGATCTAGATGAGGGCTATGCACGGGCAAATTTGGAAAATTAAATTCTAGAATGATTTATAACTAGCGACCCGCCCCGGCTTCGCACGGGTGCAATGCTGATACTAAATGTACTACAGAAGGTCTTTGCGCTTTGTCCTATCCAGTCCTTCCCCAGTTATAGGCACACGCCGCCGGCTCCGCGGCCGACGGCGTGAAATAAAGACGAACGACATTTTATTCAATATTTATTTGAGTTGTAGATGACTTTTTTTATATGAGAGAGGGGCAAACGAGCATTTGGGTCACCTGATGGAAAGCAATACCACCGCCCATGGAAATAAGCAACACCAAGGGGTCACTGATCCGTGGCTAGCCTTTATACTCTTTCCTTTCTTTCTGTTGAGCTCACTCGCAGCAACGCAACAGCCCATCAAGGGAATTGTAATTTGGCTGCGGTATTCTGTAAGGTGGTGGTACTTCCCCAGTCGGGCAGCTTAAAAAATACGCTATGCCCTACCTCTCTTTTCGCCAGGGCCTCGTTTGTCAGTCAGCAGGGTGCATCACATGCAGGTGAGGTTGGCTTTGTTACAAAGATGTAAACTTACACCCCAAATTTGTTGTATTATTGCAAATTTCATCAAAATTCGCTGGACCATTGTTTTTCCACGGTGTAGTGCATTTGTTTACTTTTTTACTGTGAGTTCATTTCGAATGGTGGATTGATTTAACCCCATGAGTGTAATCCGAGTTAATGGGGAATCTGAGAGACGATATAAAATTAACTAGATCGCATACTGATAGGCAGAAACTACCTAGTGATCGGTTAAATTGCCATCTTAGGGAATTTAAGGACCTGAATTCAGAACGCACGACTTTCCATAGATTTCTAATTTTCTATGAAGTAATCTCTCACACACTGGAATTGCGGTTGTGTACCTTCAACCTTAGTAAGATGAAAACGTTTATCTCTTACAAAATACCAGTTCAAGTTTTCCCACGGAATACAAATAAATTTGTGGATTTTCTCCGGCGACTCGCCGGCGGCCGAGAGAACGGCAAATAAGAGACTTGAGCCGATTACAGGCCCGCTGCGGGCCGCACGGCCGGCGGCCGGTCAGTGGAGATTACCGCATTGCTCGGACAACCGTTAAATTTGCCGAACTGGCTGGTTCGAACGCGTTCACAAACATTGGGGAATTTGAAATGAAAATTGTAACGAGCCACTTGACCAGAGTCAAACGAAGTTGTCACCAAAAGTCTAACTCCAACAAGAGAAGTAAGGATAAGGATTGTTATGTTCTTGCTTACCACCAGACGCGAGGAGGTAGCGCCAGTGCCGACATACGAGCGATACTTTTTCTATTGCAACTGTCTATAACTGCGGTAACCGCTTTACTTTACGTTACTACTTTAAATGAGCGTTTAACATATAAAAATGTATTTAACAAGAAGTAACCAACAGTATCGGCTGCAAGATCAAATAAATGTGAAACGCTTTGTCAACAGATTTACAAAATTCTCACCATGTTCGAAATAATCCCTTAGAAGCTGATAATGAAAGCTATAAAGCATTTTGTGTTTTCTAATTCATGCAGTATGCAAAGGCTTTTTACCATCACAAGCAATAGGCTTGTTGCCCTTGTTACAAAATTATAAAAACTCTCCATCTATAACGTAAAATACATAAAACTAGAACGATCTGCGATCTTAAAATTTTAATAACTTATGTCCGACGTGTTTTATGTTCGTTCAAAGTTTGGTGGGAAAGTCCATTTTAAAGGTAAGAAATTATAAAAAATAAATATTACCATTGTAGAAACAATAAAAAATACTATAACTTTTGTTACGGCACTGGCTACATAAACGCAATATTTAACATAGCTGTCGTACAAATTTCTGATTTAATGCATATAAAATAGCACGGTATGACATCATAACGTGGTGGCCTTTTGTATGGAGCGTTTTCGGGATAGTCCAAAATTGTGATCTTCAAGTTATCATATCCCGAGAAGTTTTTATGCAATCGAAGTAATTATTTCACCTATATTTATATTATTGTGCAGTCTTTAAAAAACAAATCGAAAAAAAAATGCGATACAAGTCTATTGTCTTGTTTCGCTGTAAACAACGTGTACCTACGTATCGAGTTGTGATTTGGTTTTGATAAAAGTATGCAACGTACCTGTGTCCTGGTGATGACCGCCGTGTCCGTGGCCACCCCGCCGCCGAGCGGGACCTCGCACTTCACCACCACGCCCTGAGACAAATAATAGCAATTATCATCATCAGCCTGTATTGACTTATTTTTTAATTGGGCGCCCAAAAAAATTTAAATAGGCGACTGGAATACTAGGTTAGGTTAGTTATGTTTATAAATAAATTACAACCCGACACCGCCTTCAACTATACAAAGCCCAGGTTCGACCTCACATGGAGTACTGTTCGCATCTCTGGGCCGGTGCGCCCCAGTACTTTCTTGCTCCATTTGACCGCATACAACGAAGAGCAGTTCGAATCGTCGGTGACCCAATGATCTCGGATCGATTGGACTCTCTCTCTACACGCAGAGATGTAGCGTCTCTTTGCGTTCTATACAAATTATATCACGGGGAGTGCTCCGATGAGCTGTTTGATTTAATACCAGCCGCTGAACTCCACTATCGTACAACTCGCCATAAATTAAAATTCCATCCACATCATCTTGATAATTGGCGATCTACTATAGTACATTTCCTAAGACATTTCATACCACGAACAGAGAAACTGTGGAATCAACTTCCCTCAGCGGTATTTCCGAACAACTACGACATGGGTGCCTTCAAGAACATTATTTTCCTTAAAAGGATAAAATATGATCTGGATAAAAGTTAGCATAGAGAATTCCAGACTATAGACTATCTAGGTACCTAGTAGTACGGTTCCCGTGTGATAGATTTGCTTTTGGTTTTCATAGAGCAAGGATCGAATCGACATTTTGGAGTGTAAATGTTTCATCAACATCTTTGAATCAAAGCCAACTTCACCTGCACGCGGTACACCCTGCTGACTGACAAACGAAGCTCTGGAGAAAAGAGAGGTAGGGAGCATAATTGTAAGCTGCCCGACTGGGGAATGTACCTCCATCTCACAGAATACCGCAGCCAAATAACAATTCCCTTGAGGGCTTGGGTTGGTGGGGGCGCCACCTGCACGTAAACATCATGATCCGTGTTAAATATTTACAAAAAATAGTAATTGTGAATAATTTACTAATTTGGTTTTATATAAGTGCAGTTTGAGACTCAATTTGTGCGAGTGAATGTTATCTATGAAGACAGTGCGGTGTAAACGTAAATAAACGATGGGACTACTGCATTAAGTAAATATTACAACGCCTGCGATAAACATTATGTATTTTCATAAAAATATGGCTTAAAATTCAATTTTAGTGTATAAAAGTGCATAAACAATTAAACACAGTGGATTTAAGTGCAAATAATAAACTTTTAAGTTTGGTACAAAAACGTTTGTTAAATTTGAATTATGACTTGGACTTTGGACTCTCATTCACTTGTAATAAGTATTTAATACAAATCAATGGTAGGAGCTGCCATCTGGCGGGAACTAATAAAAACACTTCTTATCTCACCTTACTTGTACGAAAACAGAGCCAATAAATAATTATGAATGTAAACTAATACAAGGGGGCATCTTAGGGAATTTAATATCAAGATGGAAAAAATATGCGAAAAATGTAAACAAATGATTAAAGGTAGACAGTTCCTAACATGTCTCACCTGCAAAAAAATTTACGACCTAATTTTTATAATGACACCGACACAAAAAGGAAAATGGAAATGCAGTGATTGTCATAGCAAGAAACGACCCCAACTCCAACGGGAGAAACAAGGAACGCCTACACCTAACACTGATGACAACCCTGCCAATATAATTAAAACATCAAAAACTCCAGAGAAAATCCAAATCCCTACGACAGAGAAAAATGCTTCCAATTCACCAACAGCTGAAACATCTACTCAGTATGACAGTAAACCTACCAAAACGTCTTCAAAAGAAAGTTCATCTCCTGAAATATTAAACAGCACTGAGTGTAGGAACGTTACAAAGCGGCCCAAATTTAAAGTCAACGTATCAACAGAAAATTCTTTTGAGTCGCTATCGATTGAGGGCGAGCACGAAGAAATGTCATTTTCATCAGAAGATGATGAGAATAACTTGTTGTCAAGAAGCTTACCGGATATAAGGGCTTACGACGTACAAAAAATCCACAAATTAGAATGTAGAATACAAGACCTTCAAAAAAAACTAGAATCAGCTAACCAAGAAATAGACAATATAAATATGGAAAATACTACCTTAAAGAAGATTATCTCAACTAAAGAAATGAAAATTTCTCAACTTCTGGAAATATGTGGATCTACCAAAAAAACCCCAAGACAAAAAGTTCGTAAAAGTATTGACATGAGACAAATATCTACAAGTAATTCACAACTCATCATGCCGATCATAGATGGCGCTAGCAGTAATGAAACGAACATTACGAACATGAACATCGAATTAAACAAAGTAACAATGGACGACAGTGACACTGACAGACAAGATGCGCAATCATCGCAAACAGCATGTAACGTGTGTAAACAAACAAGTGGTAAGAAAAATGAAAAGTGGAATTTAAATAAAATAAATACAGACAGAAATAACAGTGTGAATCAAAGTTTGAACTTTAATTCGAATATAAAATGTAAGAAACACCGAGTAGTGATAATTTCTGATGAAAGAGGCAAGGGTATGAGGCGAATATTACAAAACTTATTGGGATCAAAATTTTTGGTAACTTGTTTTATTAAACCTTATGCTAACTCGGACCAGATATTAAACTCATGTAAATTATTCTGTGAGAACTTCACCAATGAGGACTATGTGATCATATTAGCGGGTTCGCATGACAAGAACCCAGTAAAGTTACAGTCTTATTTAAATGATAACCTAAACAATATTGTGAACACGAATATTCTGGTTGGTGGGGTTATCAGGAATATGTATCTTAATGTAGGAATAATTAATAATATGTTAAAAATGGCATGTTCTAAATTTGATAATGTGCAATTTGTTGACTTAATTGATTATAATTTGAGGAATTATTATTATGATAAACTATATGCATGTAGGATTATATTAAGACAAATACTAGCTTTCGCCCGCGGCTTCGCTCGCGTGAAATTTGGGGTAATACCATGTTTACTCATTTATCTATAGAAGTAAGTTTTGACCTCCGTTTCACCCTCTTAGAGGTAAAATTTGAAAAATCATTTGAAGTAATTTCGTGTCCACTGTGTTATATTTTCAAATCGACGCCATTTTCGTAATTGACGTCCCAGGCAACCATAGAATCAGCACCCATATTGATATTATGACATTTCAACCCCATCGCATCTCCACAGGGGTGATTTTATGTCACGTCGGCTATGTTGGATAATAAAATATTTGTTCGCTTTCGTAGTTAGCGACCCGATAAACTATAAAAACAATACCCATGACGATTTACCCATGACGAATAGTGTACCCCTAGACGTCATAAGGAACCTACGTGCCAAATTTGGAATCTCTAGACCAAACGGTTTGGGCTGTGCGTTGATATATCAGTCAGTCAGTCAGTCAGGACTTTGAATTTTATGTATATAGATTCTTTAGATTGATAGAACTTTTTTATTCATGAAACGATTGAAATGAAACAAACACTAAATGTTATGTAGAGCAAACCGTAACGCATTAGTGAAAACTGCGTTCAAATAGGTTAAGACGTTTCTAAGATTAGCGTGCACAAACGTACAGAGAAAAAGACAAACAGACAAAAATTCTAAAAATCATTGTTTTGGGTTCTAATGCGTTCATAAAGCCCCCCTATAATAGATTTTCTTATATGTCTTCCATTTCTGCACACAGAGTTATTACTAAGCCAATTGATATATTTTTTGTGCCAATTGTGGTCACCCATCCTAGTTGGAACCACGACAGGGGTTGCTTAACTTGCGTTAGCGCTACGACCTCTAAGCATCTCTCTCATTGTATTATTTACTTAAACGATGATAACATAATACCTTCATAAAGTTTAAGTTAATTCAACTGAAAAGTTTCAGTCAATTCAATTGATTGGTTATTTTGTACCATTTTATATGTGATTCTTTAGATTGATATAACTTTTTTATTTATGAACCGATTGAAATGAAACAAACACTAAATGTTAAGTTGAGCAAACCTTAACGTATTAGTGAAAACCCTATTTAAATAGGTTAAGCCGTTTCTGAGATTAGCGTGCACAAACGTACGGACAAACAGACAAACAGACAAACAGACAAACAGACAAACAGACAAACAGACAAACAGACAAACAGACAAACAGACAAACAGACAAACAGACAAAAATTCTAAAAATCATTGTTTTGGGTTCTATTGCGTTCATAAAGCCCCCTTATATTAGTTTTTTTTATATATCTTCAATGTACAGACAGCGGCCAGTTACGATTTTATTATATGTATTGATTACAAATGCAATACAGAAATAACTACCTAAGATATATTAATGCGCCTACCAAGGTGAACAAAATAAACACGGTTGTAAATATTGCCACTCAAACAGAATCACAGTTTTTTCGCGAAGAAAAGTCTAAGTTTATTGTGTAATGAAGAGCACAAGTTGCCATATAATCATTGTACTTCTGTGAATAATTATTATACTATAATGTGTCAAAATATACAGTGCCTCACAAATAAGATTGATGATATAAACATATTCTTACAAGATTCTGATGTGGATATTATTGTAATGAATGAGCATTGGCTTTTACCAAGTAACTATCATCTTTACACATTGGAGGGCTACGAGTTGCAAGCTAAATATCTAAGGGCAAGTCATATACATGGAGGTGTAGCTATTTACACGCGGCGGGGTATTGAGGCTAGGGAACATGTTGACATTCAATCATATACAGTAGAATTTATAATAGAGTTATGTGCTGTAGAAATTATTAAACAAAATTTAATTATAATATCAATATATCGACCAGAAAGGGACATAGAAAAATTTTTTGAACAATTTCAATTGTTACTCGGTCACATAGCAAAATATTCTCTTCATAAAAAAGTTATTATTGCGGGTGATATAAATATAGATGTAACAAAAGACACAAAAAACACACATAGATTTGTTAATCTCATCAAGAGTTTTGGTTTCAAATGCTTAGTAGATACCCCTACACGTATAACACAAAACTGCTCATCTTGTATAGACCAATTTATTGTTGGCATGAATGTGCACATGGAAATTCAAGTACTCGATTACCATCTATCAGACCATAAAACTCTAATGGGAAAAATAACAACACAAGGAACAACATATCAAAACACATCCTATAAAATTTATAAGCGAATATTTAATAAACGAAACATGGAACAATTCAAAAATGAACTAAGTAAAATAAATTGGACTGACATATTATCTTCTAATAATGACATAAACATTAATTATGATAAATTTCAAAATCAAATAAAAACACTTTTAGACACATGTATTCCGTTGAAAACAATTGTTGTAAACAGTAATAAAAATAAAACAAAATGGATTACTAAAGGAATAAAGAAATGTTGTTACCATAAGCGAATACTGCGTCATTTTACAACCGTATATAAAAATGAACATTTAAGAATATATGCTAAGAATTACAATAATATTCTAAGAAAAGTTATTTCAGCAGAAAAAAGAAAATCGAACATACATAGACTTATAACTTCTAAAAATAGGTATAAAACAATGTGGAACATGATAAAAGAAAAAACAAAACCAGGTAGACATTTTAAACATGAAAACATTACTTTAAACATTGACAATAAGGATATAACATCTCCAACTGAAATTGCCAATGCATTCAATAAATATTACTTAAGTATTAATTCTAATCAAAATAATATAATCAATAATTGTAATTTATATAATTCTAAATCTTTAATGAATTCATTTTATTTGGGTACTGTTACAGAGAAAGACCTTAGAAAAGTTATTCTAAACTTAAAAAGAAATAATACTAGTGGCTATGATGAGTTACCGGCTACTTTACTGGTGCATTGTATTAATGAGTTTGTACCACCTCTAACATTTTTAATAAATCAGTCGTACGAAACAGGAAACTTTCCAGACGCATTAAAAATTACAATTATAATACCTTGCTTTAAAACAGGAAAAAAACATAACATGTCCAATTATCGTCCTATAGCACTAACACCGGTTACTTCTAAAATCTTCGAAAAAGCGGCATACCAATGGATGTATAAGTTTTTTGAAAAATATAATGCGTTGACTGAAACCCAACATGGTTTCCGCAAAAACCATTCAACAATAACAGCTGTTTTTGACTGTAGTTTTGAAATATTAAATATGCTTAACCAAAATAGGTGTGCTATTGCAGTGTTTATGGACATGTCCAAAGCATATGACCGAGTTTCACATGACATATTATTAACTAAATTGGAACAACTAGGAATTCGTGGTTTACCAAAAAAATGGTTAACCTCCTATCTAGAAAATAGGAGACAGATAGTAAACGTAACACATTTCAGTGAGACCACACGTGAACTGACTTGTGCTAGCTCTTTCAGTGAATTCGTATGTGGATCTATACCTCAAGGCAGTGTACTGGGCTGTTTGTTATTCTTAGTGTATATTAATGAACTAACATCGGTTCTGCAGCATAAAGTTGTCCTATTTGCAGATGACGCCACTATATTGATCTCTGGTGACGACAATAATATTAATAATTTAAATAATATAATAAATGAATGTTTTAATAAAGTTATAATACATTTAGATGCCATAGGCTTAAAAATAAATTTTGGTAAAACAAAGGTGATGCAGTTCAGACCGTATCAGAAACCAGGTTTGTCTTTAAATATAAATTATAACGGCCAACAAATAGAACAGGTTGAGACACATACACTGCTCGGAATAGTAATGGACACGAATTTGACGTGGAAACAACACATTGCTACGGTGGTGAGCAAACTCAGCAGTTTCTCATACGCATTACGTGAGCTCCGCAAGAGTACAAATGAGGAATGTGCTCTCACTGCTTACCACAGCCATGCTGCAGCTTGGATAAGATACGGCATCGTAATTTGGGGCAACTCGACTGATGTCCAGGCTGTAGCTATTTTGCAAAAACGGTGTCTAAGAATCATCACACTTACAGCACCGAGAGATTCGTGTCGAACCCTATTCATTAAATATAAAATTCTAACGATTACTTGCATATATATTTTAGAACTTTGTCGACTTGTAAGGAATCGCCCACAATATTTCAGACAGGTCGGAGACGTACAAACACATTACGTTTCACGTCGCTGCAACAATATACTTGCGCCACCTACTCATCTTACGCTATATCAAAAGAATGAAATTAAAATATACAATCATTTACCTAACTCTCTGAAGGCCCTCCAAGGTAACACATTTGAAAAAGAACTAAAAAAGCTGCTCATCAACAAAGCATATTACAATGTAAAAGAATATCTGAACGAAAATCTGATATAGTAATTGTGTAACTTTATTGTAATTGTTAATTAATGAATTTTATACTATTGACATTTTCATAAATTAAATTCTACTGACATTTTCATAAATTAAATTCTACTGACAATTTCATACATTAAATTCTATTGACATTTTCCTGGAATCGCCTTGACATTGGTTTATTTACATTTTGACATCTTGTTAAAATTATTTTTTATGTATCTCTTTTTAATTATTATTATGTTTTTATTGCTTGTATTTTGACTTAAATTTAATTAATTAATGAGATGTACAAATTATATATTATGTTCGGTTATATAATACTTTATTATTTGGGAAATAATGTTACCTAATTGTATCTTCTATCATATATAATAAATATCACGAACACCTCGAATAGGTAATCTATAATATGTTACTTTCACCATTATTACCGCTATTGTGCATGAACTGTATGTTATAGATATAAAAAGTGAATAAATGAATTATGAATTATGAATTATGAGGGTTGTTGTGTTCTTGCGAGTGAGTGAGGTCACCAGAAAGGAAGGATATGCTGCGTTGGCAGCGGGAGTGGCGTCGCGCGAGCGGTATTTTATGTCGCGAGCGTTAATATGGCTACGGTAACCGCTAGACACCAGGCGAGCCGTATGCTTGTTTGCCAAAAAAAAAGACATGATATTATTATTATTATTTCTGACGAAAACTTGTCCGTGCCAACGGAATATAAGTCATTTAATGTTACGTACATAACGGTATTCTAATATATAAATAAGCAATAGGCGATTGATGCTCTTTGAAAAATAACTTTGAATACTTTCGCCTTTAACTATAACACAATGTTTGCCTACTCAGAATTGAGAGAAGCTTTTCTATGAGTTCACATAAGATCAGACACAGTTTTGCACAGTGCTGTGATGTTATACTGTTGTTTATTTGATCTCTTACTTTCTACAATCCGGTTGTATATAGTTGGAACGCTGTGTTTTCGAGTCTAGAATTGACAAAAATCTCTACTGCCATCATCATAATCATCGCCATCAGCCTGCCTTCACCAAATGCTTTGCACAAACATGAGAGCCTCAATAAAATAAAGTTCCAAAAACACAATCCAAATAAGCACGAGCGTTTTTTTACCTCGGTTTTTATTACAAAGAAAATAAAGAGCAAAATAAAGTGCGTTAAAAAAGCGCTTTTGGGTATTTTGAGAATTATGTGTATGAAATAGGGACACAAGTATTTAAAAATCTGTGCGCAGCTGTGGGGACACGAGACCGGAGGAGAACTTTCCCAGCTGTGTTACATTTAAGGCGGCCAAGCAGCCAACGACAACCACATATCAAGGAGCAAGCAACAAACACCCAGTACAAACACTGATTCACAAGCTGGTTGTTTGCCGCAAGCACAGTAAACCGCAATTTGTCAAACATATACATATACAGCAAAGAACCAACACCCATCCACACGCTGGTGTTTATTATTTGCTGTTTGGTATTTGGCCGTTGTTTGGCAAGCGTGTGAACTTAATTTTTAACCGACTTCAAAAAAAAAGGAGGAGGTTCTCAATTCGTCGGGTTCTTTTTTTTTAATTTTTTTTTTGGATACGCGATGTAAAGAACTTATTCGTCTTAGTGATTATAACGATGTTCTATGATTTTCGTTTTCAAAATCGTTTAGGAACGATGATTTGTAAATAAATGAGTACTGGCGTTAATTATCACCTGTCGTCTTCTTAAAGTGAAACACTACGAAGGGCCAACCAAAATAAAAAAAACTTGCGTGTAGTGGCTCACCACCATCTTTGAGTCAAAGCAAACCTCGCCTTGCTGATTGCTCCATCGAAAAAGAAGTAGTTCACAGCGTAATAAGCTGCCTGACTGCGAAAGTACCACCATCCCACAGTCTTCTGTGGGATGGTGACCGCCAATCAACAAGTAGCCTAAAGGATTATTCAATGCCTGCGAGTCGGTGATTTTACCAAGTAGGAAAGAGCTGCTGCGATGGCAACGGGAGCGACAGCACATGAACGATAGTTTATGTTGCAAGTGGCTATTCTTCATTGGTTCTAGAGGTCGTACGCTGGTCTCTTACACAAAGTAGTAAAAAAAATAAAAAAAATATGGACAACAAAAACATGAATCGAAAGACGAGCATCGATATCGGCGACGGCACCCTCTCTCGTTGGGGGACTGTCCAGCGACGTAATTTGTAAGAGTTCCAAACAAGAAGCAATACATCACGGAAGGGAAGCGCGAGTGACACTCAAATATACAATTTGTCATGGGCGGCGGACAGCGGGCGAGTTCACGAGGAAACTATATTTGTGACCCAGACCCGGACGTAACGAGGGCGGAGTGATTGCTGTTAAAAATAGACACGTGCCCGTGTAATGGGAGATACAGTGTCAATAGTTCCTTTAATGATGTTTATGACGGAGTGAAAGAGGTGACGCTACTGTGGAAGGCTTTCAATATAGCGTTGTCTCCTTTATATGAATTGGGTGAATCATAATACGATGGCAATGTTTTTGTGCGATTGGAATGCATGGTGGCAATATCGCCATCAAGCCTTATTCATCCTACTTCCCCTCAATCGAAGAAGTTTAGACTGTACTCCACCACGCTGCACTGCGGCGGCCATTGTTTTCAAGCTGCATAAAGGCTTGACTGCACTGACTTGGCTTAACGATCTAATGACATCAGCCCGGATTTCCAAAGATGCAGATAACCCAATTCATAATCGCTCTCCATAGAATTTATCTTCAAACTTAAGTTCCTGAAAGATTTTCTCCCATGCATCATCCGGTTGTCGACTGAATTACGAGTTACCATAATTTCACAAGTGTACCGTGTGAGTTGTCATGGTTTTCCCGTGAGACTACTGCTTGGGATTCTTAAACAAGGTAATGGCTACCGCAAAGACGTCAACAATAGCGAGTGCTCTTGGTACTGCGTCCTGCTTGATACATATCAATTTATGAGGATTTTTTATCATATTTTCATAAACGAGCATTTCAGGCACATGCCTGAAATGCTCGTTTATGAAAATATGATAAAAAATCCTCATAAAGATATTGAATTCTGGTTATATTCTAGGAAACAGCACATCTCTAACTCCACCTCAACAGAAAGTAATATAAGACACACCATAAAAACGTAATGACAATAATATGTCTCATTCGTTGTTTTCATCAGAAACGTATCCTGCTCGTCACGCCGTGTCCCGCGGTGTCACGCCGCCGGAAAGAAGGCTCGTGACGCGTGACAAATGATGACGGATCCTTCGCGAGGGCGTGACAAATGGCGACGTCGAAAGGTCATCTTACAAGTCGTAGATCATCCAGAAATTTCCTTCAATTTTTCAAGTTACTTTTTCAGCCTGCGCAACCACCGCGGTGCAGTAATTCGCACTGTGTGGACGTATCACACGAATCACTCGCCCTGCCGAGTTGGACAGTGACTTACTAACCAGTAACTTTAACATTATTTTTGTTTCCAATCGTCCGTTCGCCTGATAAGGCATCTGATAGCATAAGTTTAATTCAATAATACTTAAAGTGTGTGTACGGTAACAAAAATATTAGCTTTGTTTCGTCCTTAGTTTAATTAATGTGAGAGATGTATATAAATCATTATATTAATTCGTGAAGCAAAACCTTTGTACCCCATTTTACGAAAATTCCGCGGACGGAGGAGTATGAAATTTCGCACACTTATAGTTTATAGACATGGAGTGCAGAATGATAATATTTTTTATCTAATCTCATACTGAAATTTACACATTAAAAAACTAAACACAGTATCATAATGACAGTCTTTACGCACAAGCTATCAAAATAAATTTAAAAAGTTATTTTTCGATACAGCTCTTCTATGGACAACTGTATCGTAAAATAACTTTTTTACCATTTCGATACAGCTTCAGCCCTGGATTCAGGTATTATAAAACAGGTTGCAATGTTAAATACATTGCAACTTTGCAAAATTTTTCTACATAATCTGTGAACGCGGCGCGTCGCGCATGCGCACTACGCATGCTCGATCTGCAAATGGATTTCTAAGTAAGAATTATAGCTATTAAATTAACTTCATGGTTGTATTTAAAATATTATTATCATATATTTCATGAGATTAGATAAAGTAGTGTACGAGAAACTGCACATAATTAGGTATTAAAATACTCGTGTGGTCTATTATAACATTCGCCTTCGGCTCATGTTATAAACTCACACTCGTATTTTAATAACCCTTATTATGCAACAGTTTCATAAACTACTATTTTATTATACATAAAAAAATAAATTAAATAAATAAAAAAAACATTACTCACCCTATCATGTATCTGACACACACACGCATATATTCTCTTTTGTTTATTATTAAAATCATAATTTAAATTATTTAAGGTCGAATTTCGACCGCTGGGCGGGGACCACTAGTATGTTTAAATCACTTTAATATCATTATGTTAATTTTATGTTTAAGATACTGTTTTGTTGTCGATATTGTATTTATACTTAGATTTTTAGAAAAGCTTTTGTGACTATGGTAACCGATCTCACGTCGGTCTAATTGAGTTAATAAAATGCCTTATTTTAAATACATTTTAGATGTGAAATCAAATTAATGTATATATTACTTATTTAGATTTTTACCAAAATAGTCCGTTGCTGTAGTAACGCTGGCGACTGTTAATACCTGGGTTAACCGTTAATGCTGGGTATCATTTAGTTAAACTCATGAAATTCATATTCAACGGATTCAGCTATTGTATAATTAAATTTTAAGAATGTATTAATTCATTTTTATTTAGATTCTCAACGAAATCGTTCGTTGCTATGGTAACAGCCAGAGCTTCGGTCTAATAAAAATAATGAACTTCATATTAAAAATGGTTTCTGAAAAAATATTTCAGGTTTTTTATTAACAAGTATTTAATTGCTTATTGTTGTTTTTCATAGTTATTGTAAGCATCCCAGTATTACTCCAGCAAACAATTCACAAAAAACAGAATGAATTGTTTGGCTGCGGTATTCTATGAGGTGGACGTACTTCCCCAATCAGGTAGCTTATAAATACGCCGTACCCTACCTCTTACGAGTCCCTTTCGCTAGTCGGCAGGGCGCACCACGTGCAGGTGAGGTTGGCATTGGCTCTAAAAATCGTGGTAAGCCACTTACACTCCTCCCACGTGTTTCGCCTCTCCGTGCGGCGGAGCATTCCTACGGCAGTGGGAAGGTAACGTACAGCTGGTAACTTTCATGAATTAACTGGTGGTGGAATCATCCAAAGGAATGAGGATCAAATTGGTTGTTACTTCAAACAGTCCTAAGGACGTCGCCGGACACTGAAAAGGTATTTGAAAATTTCTGTGAAGTACGTCTCTGAGAAACTGCGTCCGTCCCTGTTAAATATTTGATAACTCTATCCGAAAAGGTATTTAAGAACAAATTTTGTGAAATAAATTGAAATATTAGGTACCTAATCTCATATTAGCAGTGTTTCGAGTATCCTCAATGTTTAGGAGGAGCAATTAATTGTCTAGTGCAGTGTTTCTCAAAGTATAGAATGAAAAGCAACAGGTAGAATGCAAACGACTCTGCGTGAACCTGTAACTGTGGACTACGAGTATAGTCACGATACGTCTGCTGTACTGCATAGATCTTCTTCTTTATTCCTGGCGTAAGCCGGACCATCTCTTGACTAAGATAATTTAATCAGTAAACAAATACGCAAATTCCAACCCAGGAAATACTAATAGGGAGGCACTGGCGTAAATAAAAAACATTCTATACATGATGGTTCTAAACGTGATGTTTTGCATCCAAACTGGCCTGAGTACGTTTGGTTAAAGGGCTCGAAACACAGTACTTTTTTAATTAACAACATAAAAGTTCGTTATTTTGTTTTTCAGCGAAATTTATTGAACTTATAAAATCGACCGGTCGTTCTGTCTGTCCGTCCGTTGCCATGAAACTCAAAATTTCGAAATTCTAACTTCGGATTCGTGTAGAGCATCAAAAAATAGTAATGTAAAGTGACCTTGGTTTTCCGATATCAATTCGAGAAAGTGGCCAAAATAAATAAATATTAGGTTGGGGAAAAAGTCTTTTCGTATTTTATATGAAAATTCAAAACATTTTTTAATAAAGTTTATTTACATTTAACTAAAGTATGTAGGTGCCATTATGTTCGATAACTTTTTGCCATCTTGTAGGTAGAGACATGATCCCATTACTATAGAAATTTTGGGACTTCTGTTCAAAAAACCGCGACAAGTGGTTTTGGCAGTGTTCTCGTGATGTTAACCTGACATTGCCTAAAGAATTCTTAAGAGACCGAAACAGGTGGAAATCAGAAGCTGCAAGGTCAGGACTATACGGCGGATGCATTAACACCTTCCAGTCAAACTCTCTTAATTTTTGCTGAGTGGCTAAATATGTGTGAGGTCTAGCGTTATCATGGTGAAAAATCACACCCCTTCTATTAATTAATTCCGGCCGCTTTCTCTCAACTTTTTGCTTTAATCTCATCAGTTGTTCACAGTAGAGTTCAGAATCGATAGTCCTGCCTGGCGGTAACAGCTCATAATGAATATCTTCCCTTCCAATCCCACCATACACACAGCATCACCTTGTTGCGGGTTAACCCGGGTTTCGCCAGAGTCTGTGAAGCCTGGCCGGCCTTTGACCACGACCTTTTTATGCGCCAAAACGGTTTTGTGGTCAATTCCTAGTTCTTCAGCTACGTCGTAACTACTGATATGCCGATCTTGCTCCACTTTTTCAGAAATGGCATCCATTTTATCCGTAACAGGGCGACCAGAGTGACGTGCATCTTTCACATCAAAATTTCCGGATTGAAAACGCTTAAACCAAATTTGTGCCACTCTCACAGACACTGCACTAGGTCCATAAACGTCACAAATTTTTTTCGCAGGTTGCGTTGAATTTTTACCTTTTTTGTAGTAAAATTTTAAAATGTATCGAATTTCTTCATTAGATTCACTCATCTTGACAGTAAAAAAAACAATTGAAAATCACACATTTACCTTATTTGAATTTGGAATTATCTTTTTTAAAATTTAAACTTTTTAAAGATATCAAAACCTGCTAGATACAAATGGTATAACCAAAGAGATTTTATTACAAGTTCATACATACTATAATGCGAAAAGACTTTTTCCCCTACCTATTAAATAAAATAAATAAATTTCGCTATGGTGGCGCATGCTGCACGTCCGATGTTTTTATTCTCAATTATTTATACTATTACAAACCGCCTAGACATGCAGCAGGGTTATCAACTTTGTTATTTTATATGTTCGCGGTCCAAGCAACGTTGGGAACCACTGGCGGTTATTATGATGTCAACTTGTTTCAATATTGACGAGACGAGACGAGCTCTCAGGAAGGACTTGTTAAAACAAGTCATATTATATAAACAAAGGCGTTTCGGGTCATTGAAACAACGAGTGTCGTGTTCTAGAATAAATTGACAAATAATTAAATTTGTTATAATTGGAAATATATATTATACTAGCGGCCGCCCGCGACTTCGTGCGCGGGTCGGTTATGACATGATATTTTCTACTCGGGGTATAAGGTAGTATAACGTATATAATGTTTCAACTTCAAGTTAGACCTCCAGCAATGTAACAAAAGCAATGTAAAAATTGCAATTTAATACAATAGTTTTTGAGTGATGCGTGCAAGAATATACAGATGGAGATATATCCTAAAAATATTTTCTATTAGGCACACTAATTGATGCCTCTAGTAATGCTAGAGTCCGTAGGCTACGATGACTACATAACAGATCGCACGATTGTCTGCCACCTTAGTTGTACAAAAAAGTGTACCACATCTTCAGCCGAGAAAAATGTAGAGCATGTCATGCTGTACATTTTTTTTTCGACAGAGCCTCATTTGCCGGTCGACAGGGTGCACCAAGGGCAGGTGAAGTTGGCTCAGTCTCTAAAATGAAATGTACCTAACCGACCGGTTTGTGTTACCTGGATGGCGGCGTCGATGACGAGGTAGAGCGGCGAGTGAGCCCGCGCCGCCAGCGCGCGCCGCACGAACACGCGCCGCGCGCACACGCGCCGCGCGCACAGGTGCACCTGCAGCAGACACAGCTGTCACCACGGAAATTACATCAAATGGAAAACGGTATGCAATGAGATTAGTATGGCACCGAGCGTTCCACACTGACACAACAACAGGCAACCAATATGAGTATACGACTAATAACTGCGTGATGTAATTCGTGTTAGTATAGTATTGTGTCATAAAAGCGTAAATCATAAATCACCATTATTACTCCATACTAAGTTAAGAGTTCGGACGCTTACTGTTGATACGCGCGCCTCGTATATATTCCATGTCTACTATATGTACAATTGGTCTGTGGCTGTAAAACTGTGTTCGTTACTGAGTAACGGCTACATCATCTGACTCGAAATCCCGAAAGGTAACAAATTGATTTTGTTTACTTACAAAATCAATTTGTTACCTTTTTCGCAAATTAATCAGGTAGAAGTCGCACTGTATGCGATGCAAGTTGTTTGTACCTCATGCTTCATACTTGTATTGCACGGTGGTACCGCCGTAGGTCAAAAATCACAAAAAGTTATAGTCACAAATCCAAAATTCATTTACACAATACGATAGCCCATTAAGCAAGCTATCCAGAGGTATATAAAAGTCGAGTATTTGTTTCAATTATCACTTACTTCTTGACCTCGGAAGTGAACGCATTGTAATTAGTGCAGTTCCCTGTTATCGGCGACTCATCTGCGAGGAATTTTTCCTAAGTGATTTCTGAGAATTCTGGTGTTTGTTGTTGTTTTTGTGTCATGGATATCCAAGAACAAGGTATGTTTATTGCATTTTCAAATATTTTTTTAATTTTTACTACTTTGTTTTATGGTATAAAATGATGCTACGCTTCAACATATTTATGACAAATTTTTACAATTACCTCCATTTTGTGTTGAGATACAAAAAAAGGCAGGCATCGGCAGGCAATGGGACTTAGCTAATATTAACGGCTGAAATGTGTATTTTCAAAATATTTTAGCTTGACTACTGCCTGTTACCCCCCCTACCAACCCCAAAGCCTCTACGACTGCGTAGGCTCGGGCGTAGTAAGTACTACGAACCATTTGAATCACTTTTAATTTTAATTTTCAGGTACAATCGTCAAGTGTTCCTTTTCAAGGATGTATTTCTTTGAAATTTGGTCACTGAAAAGTGGGAGCCCTATGCAGAAACACCAACACGTATTAGAAAATTTTCTGTCGTCATTCGAAAACGTCGAAATTATAGACATTAAGGCTTTAGATAATCGTATACTTAATTTATGCAAAAGTTTAGGTAATTTTTGGAAAAATGTAAGGCAGAATAAATCAAAATTATTTGTATTGTCAAAAAGTGTAAATGAGCAGCAGAGTATTCAGGAGGATGATGATATTTTACCGGGACCATCTCGGGGGCGTCCTAGGATATATATAAATCATAGGCTTAAGCAAAGATCTGATTGATCGCTGTAGTAATATATTAGAAGCTTTGTCATCGGGCTTTTACATTGACTGTGATAAATTTTGAGAATACGCTTTGGAGATGGCACGACTTTTAGTGCAGGAGTATCCGTGGTACAATCTCCCAGCTTCCGTCCACAAGATCCTCATTCATGGCTCTGATGTCATCGACAATGCTTTGTTATCTATCGGGGAACTTTCCGAAGGAGCAGCCGAATCAAATAATAAAAACCTCAAGGCATTTAGACGACAAACTCAGACTTAATAAATAGACTTTTAGTCAGTTCAGATCCTTTGATCACCAGTCTTCGGAAACTTCCCCGTAAGAAAAAAAACATGTTGTCTAGTCAGGTTTTAGAAATGTTAAGGGTTTAGCATATATCTCACCTAACAACATTAAAAAAAATTGTATATTGAATTTTCTTAGTTTTTTTAATTTTTTTTTTTTTTTTTTTTTTTTTTAATTTATTTCACTACTTTTAGTGAATAGAATATACACTCTACTATGAAATACTTTGATTAATTATAGTCAAATGCAATTTCTTAAAAGGAGGACAAATAATGCAACATTATATTAACATCATGTAACATATAGAATATTATTAATGACATATATATTATATAATCGACCATAATATGTATTTGTACAATATTTGAACTCGCTTTCAATAAAAAAAATTAACGAAATCAAAACTTTCATATTTATGACCGCCTTTGTTCGGGCGCCGTACCACCGTGTATTGTATCAAAAGTGAAACATCAAGTGGTTAAATATCTAACTATATTAAGCTTAGCCGGTAGAGTCGTAGGCGCTCTACCAACTAAACTAAAGATATTTATCACAAATTTAAACAGAAGTCCTATTTTCGCAATTAGGAAACCCGATGGAAATCGACTTCAGTTTAGGCAGTAGACCTCCAGATTAGGACCATTCCATACGTTATAAATAGTTGTTCGTTACAATTGAAAGGAATGGTCCTCATCATAATGACTGTGAGCATGCGGAAAAAAAGCATAGGTAAAAAAATCAAATGGAGTAGTGGTCGTGTGATGGATCCAAAGTAATAAAATACTCCCAGTATGTAAACATTAGTTTAATCTTTGACAAGAATTTCTTTGTCACAATATAGTCTCGATACAAACACAACTATCTTCCTACCCTCGATGTACCTATGTACTCCACTCGGTTCCAATTAATTATTTCCCCACTTAGCTTACTTAGCGACTTCACCTTTGAGCGCCGGACTTCCCAGTTACAGTATCTCAGCTGACGCGGAGTTTATCTCATTTGTGTCACGTTTCGGGCGAAGAAAGTTGGAGGAGTTCGGCGGCCGTACGTAATTAATTAAAGCCTCGACCGCAACTCCAGTAGATGAATAAAGTAATGAGTGCAGCCGCGCACAGGCCGAGCTGCGTTTCACTGCCGCAGAACACATTATACTTTGGACTCTTTACTGTTGTTTGCTGGACTCTAATGTGTTGAGTATTAAAACGCTTCTTTTGGAAACACGAAAAACAACAATTGGGTTAATACGCTTAGCAGTTTCGGAAAAAAAAATAGTTTACTTTGGTAGGGCGTTCGTTATATTTGCTCCGCCATCTACCTTTTCTAGACTGATACTCTCTTCTACCCAAAGGTTGTCTGGAAGAGATTGCGTAGCGATGAGGCCGCTTTTTTACTTTAACATGCTACTTAAATAAATTTTAAATTTTCTATTCGTTCATTTATAGCTTTGTCGTGATAATTTCGTTTCATGTAGGTGCCTATCTAATAAGCAAGCTCTGCGACGTCTCCGGCACTGAGGGAAGTGCAGGCAGCCTTTGCGTAACGAAGGGAAGGCACTCATGCTCGCCTTCGCATCGTGACTTTAGTTTCATCAAAATTAGGTAAGTTAAAGAGTAGTTCAGTCGACCAATATGCGTTGTAAACATAGGTGAATCGACCGTAGTTATATCGAAAATAGTTACAATGGGTTTAGTTATTATAATATGTAACCACTTAAATACATTGTTGGTGCAATAAAGAGCTTTGTACCGTATTGTAAGGCAGTAGGTTCTATTTCTTATACTGTGGTAAGGCGGAAAAATTTACAGTATTTACCTTAATGAAAATACCTGTAGAAATACCTGATATGTGATAGTATTTACAGGATGATAATTTAGGTCTCCACAAAACCAGAAGAACTGGAGACGCTAGTTTAAGTGTTTAGTTCTATAGATGCAGTAATTGTTTTGTAGTAATTCAATCAGGGCTGCTATGTATCGTAACAACAACGGCTCCCTTTAACACTTCTTATCATATCCCTTCGATTTTCAGAGACCTCCTCCGACGGCCATTTTCAATCCGTGGATCCATTTATACAGGAGCATAGCTTTATATGGATACATGGTCATCCAATACGCACCTACTTGGCGCGTATCTAATATCCAAGATCTAGGTAACATCCGAGTACCTGAATGTAGACTGTCCCGTAGCTGTCCACGTCGAACTCGTTCGGATAGAACGTCGTGCTGAGGATGTCGTCACCTTCTGCGAGGGAATAGACGCTAAATATTATGTTGTAGAGATTGTCTTCACTGTCGCTGACTCAACTAAAGTTATTTTATTTTTATACCACGTCGGGTGGCGAACAAGCATACGGCCCGATGTGAAGCGGTTATCGTCGTCATATAAGCGCTCGAATCATGAAATATCGCTTGCGTCACCGCCGCTGCCAAGCAGCAACTCCTTTCGGCCTGGTGACCTCACTCACAAACTGGAACACAACTACCTTCAAGTGAATTGGTATTTGGCTGCGGTATTCTGTGAGGTGGTAGTCCTTAACCAGTCAAACAGCTTTTAAATACGCTGAGTCGCCCTACCCCTCTTTTGTGCCCGTGAGGTACAGGTGAGGTTGTCTTTGGTTCAAAAATAGTGGTGACCCACTCACGCCTCAAAAAATATCGCAATAGTATAATCTACATGCCTAGATTTTTTGGGACGAAATCAACGACAAAATCAAAATGTCTTCATTATTTGCTTTTTTGATAAGATAAGAAAAGATAAGCATTTATTTGTCATAAGTGCTACACACAATAATGATTAAATACAGGAGTTACACAATTATTAGTAGTTATGAGTAGATGTTAGTCTGTGTATGTAAGTTGTAACTTACTATAATGATGATACACGAAGGAGAACATGTGTGTTGCAGTCATACAAAGAGGTATGACTGCAACTTGTTTTGCAAAATGTTTTGGTTACCTCATTGTAAAAAAATCCATTATATTACATTATTAGAAAATACAATATGATTAAAAAATATTCTTCCAATTGTCATATTGCTCCCGGCGGTTTACACACAATTAGACCGCCTTACAATATATCTGTTTTGAATTAATATGATATTCCCGGTTATACGATTGTTTAAAATTTTTGCATGTAAAACTGTAGTTAGCTTATTCCGTTTAACCACCCTAAGACAGCCACCTCTGGTGACCTATCCACCCTGATAAATAATAAGATATTATGTGAGTTTCAACGAACAACCCTGTTAAGTGCATAGTGAATAAACGGAACAAGCCGTCGGGGTGTAAGTGGTACATCAAGATCTTTGAACCAAAGCCAACTTCATCTAACTGACAAACGAAGCTATGGCGATAAGAGAGGTAGGGAGCGTAATTGTAAGCTACCCGACTGGGGACTACCTCCACCTCACAGAATACCGCAGCCAAATAACAATTCCCTTCAGGATTGTCGTGTTTCTGCGAGTGAATGAGGCCACCAGACAGGAAGGAGATGCTGCGTTGATGTGGCGTGCGAGTGATATTTTATGTTGCGAGCATCAGTATGGCTACTGTAACCGATTTACTTCAGGCAGCACACACATCACATATGCTTGTCTGCTGCTTTTGAGGTTTTGTACCATTATCTATTTTGTACCATTATCTATAAAAACCGGACAAGTGCGAGTCGGACTCGCCCACCGAGGGTTCCGTAGGTACGTAGTATCATTATTAAATTTGATATTTTTCATTATAAATAAGAAATAATGCGTCGAAAAAAATAAATAAAATATATTTTGCAATGTGTACATCAAGCCCTTTCATATGATACCCCATTTGAACTAGTAGTTTCAATTTGAAATTTCGACACCCTATAAAAAATATAGACCCCCTATTTTTTAAGATCTATTTACAAATGTACAGTTTTGAGATTTATTCCTGTACTTGTAGTCTATAACGATGTTACTTGCCAAATTTCATAGTTCTAGGTCAACGGGAAGTACCCTATAGGTTTTGATTCCTTTGAGTGTGTCGAAATATGCGTTTTTTGCTGAATAAACGGCCGTAACTTTTTTCTACGTAAACTTAGCAGTTTGATTTTTTTTTAACTTCATGGGACCGTAGACCTGTGTATATAGTTCAAATTTCAGCTTGATACCTCCACGCATTCTCGACATAGAAATGTTTGACAGACAGACAGACAGACAGACAGACAGACAGACAGACAGACAGACAGACAGACAGACAGACAGACAGACAGACAGACAGACAGACAGACGGACAACAAAGTGATCTTATAAGGGTTCCGTTTTTCCTTTTGAGGTTCGGAACCCTAAAAACGGCAAAAAAATCACGTTTGTTGTATGGGAACCCCCCTAAAATATTTGTTTTATTTTTATTTAATTATTTATTTATAAAGTGAATATAAAACTAAATATTATGTGAGTATTTCAAGCGTCTACCTATTACCGTTATCAATTGCGAGCAAAAAATATCACGTTTGTTGTATGGGAGCCCCCTTGAATATTAATTTTATTGTTTTTTAGGGTTCCGAACCTCAAAAGGAAAAACGGAACCCTTATAAGATCACTTTGTTGTCCGTCTGTCTGTCTGTCTGTCTGTCTGTCTGTCTGTCTGTCTGTCTGTCTGTCTGTCTGTCTGTCAAGAATTTCTACGTCGAGAATGCGTGAAGGTATCAAGCTGAAATTTGAACTGTATACTCAGGTCTACGGTCCCATGAAGTTGTAAAATAATCAAACTGCTAAGTTTACGTAAAAAAAAGTTACGGCCGTTTATTCAGCAAAAAACGCATATTTCGACATTCTCAAGGGAATCAAAACCTATAGGGTACTTCCCATTGACCTAGAACTATGAAATTTGGCAAGTAACATCGTTATAGACTACAAGTACAGGAATAAATCTCAAAACTATACATTTGTAAATAGATCTTAAAAAATAGGGGGTCTATATTTTTTATAGGGTGTCGAAATTTCAAATTGAAACTACTAGTTCAAATGTGGTATCATATGAAAGGGATTGATGTACACATTGCAAAATATATTTTATTTATTTTTTTCGACGCATTATTTCTTATTTATAATGAAAAATATCAAATTTAATATTGATACTACGTACGGAACCCTCGGTGGGCGAGTCCGACTCGCACTTGTCCGGTTTTTTTTAGTATTTGTTGTTATAGCGGCAAAAGAAATACATCATCAGTGAAAATTTCAACTGTCTAACTATCACAGTTCATGAGATACAGCCTGGTGACAGACGGAGGGACGGAAGGACGGCGGACGGACGGACGGACAGCGGAGCCTTAGTAATAGTGTTCCTTTTTACCCTTTGGGTACGGAACCCTAAAAAGCCGTGTAGCTCACCTAAAAGACGACGATGATTTGAAGTATTAAAATAAGTAAAGGTCTCCAGGTCCCCGAGCAACGCCTGCTTGCCGCAGTTCAAGATTACTGCACCGGCGTTAGCGGGCCCTCGAGACTGCTCACTTTAAACTTGGCAACTCCAAGCAAATAAAACTGGCAGAGAGTCCGCCAGCGCCGCGCCGGGGACTTGCCGATTGTTTGAGCATCTAATTTAAAATTGTTTGTTGGGAAATATCTCAGGATGATTTTTTTAACTTTATCACTTCGAAATTATGTACTTTACTTTTTAATAATGAGGTGATTTGAGTAAAATATGGAGTGCGTATCGAACGATCGAATCCCATTCAATCATTCTTTATGTCATTCGCTCGATCATTATTGTAACGCGCGAACGATGCTTTATTTTCCAAACGTCTATAGTTTACGATCATCATTTCACATCAGGCGGGTCGTTTGCTTGTCTCCAACCTAACATACAATAAAAATTTGGTTGTTTAAAAAGTCTGTTTACTGACGATAATTTTGACGAGCTCGGTGGTTGATTGGTTAGCAATGGCCACTTTGACTCCGAGGTCGCGGGTGCGATTCCCGCACAAGACAAACATTTGTGTGCATGAGCATGTATGTTTGTCTTGGTCTGGGTGTTTTCTATACATGTATTATAAGTATATATTTACAAAAAAAAATGTATTTCAGTACATTTATCAGTTGTCTAGTACTCATAAAACAAGCTTTGCGCTTAATTTGAGACTAGATGGCAAAAAAAAAATTCTCGCTTGCACGCTCGGCTCAGGCGAAACGTGACAATGAGTCATGCTTTTTCGTGTGTGCAGCTGGCGTTCATCGATTTATAAGACGTATCACGTCAAGAAGACTCGAAGTACAGACAAAAGATTTTCATAAATTGGGCAGTAACCGAGCGGCGGTTCCCAGGAGACAGTGGTGGGCATCGGCGTGATGTTGGTGACCCGCAGCCGGCAGCACGTGCGGCACCCCGCCGCCAGCGCCGCGGCCGGCCGCAGCACGGCGGCGCCCGCCGGTTGCGTCGCGTCCAACACGCACGCCGTCTCTGTGCAAACAATACTATGTTCGTTTATTTGATCGACTCGGGCATTCAGATGGACTCAACGATATACATTAATTCGATGTTCTCTTTATCTAAAGTGTTTACTTATTAGATTCCATAAAATGTCACGTTTTTTAGACATGAATGTTTAGAGTTTCATAAATTTTCCGCAAAATGAAATATGCGAATACTTATTCAAAAATTATTACATTCTGTAAAATTTGGTGCATTTTTTGGTTCGAAATTGATTCTCGTGAGTGTCGTTTATGTACATGTAAATATAAGGGACGTAAGTGTAGGTGACGGTGCGTGTGTACTGACGGCGTCCGTCCGTGTCCGCCGCCAGCGCCAGTCGCGGCGCGAGCGGCCGGCGCGGAGCTGGACGTGAGTGTAGTGACGGTGCGTGTGTACTGACGGCGTCCGTCCGTGTCCGCCGCCAGCGCCAGTCGCGGCGCGAGCGGCCGGCGCGGAGCTGGACGTGAGTGTAGTGACGGTGCGTGTGTACTGACGGCGTCCGTCCGTGTCCGCCGCCAGCGCCAGTCGCGGCGCGAGCGGCCGGCGCGGAGCTGGACGTGAGTGTAGTGACGGTGCGTGTGTACTGACGGCGTCCGTCCGTGTCCGCCGCCAGCGCCAGTCGCGGCGCGAGCGGCCGGCGCGGAGCTGGACGTGAGTGTAGTGACGGTGCGTGTGTACTGACGGCGTCCGTCCGTGTCCGCCGCCAGCGCCAGTCGCGGCGCGAGCGGCCGGCGCGGAGCTGGACGTGAGTGTAGTGACGGTGCGTGTGTACTGACGGCGTCCGTCCGTGTCCGCCGCCAGCGCCAGTCGCGGCGCGAGCGGCCGGCGCGGAGCTGGACGTGAGTGTAGTGACGGTGCGTGTGTACTGACGGCGTCCGTCCGTGTCCGCCGCCAGCGCCAGTCGCGGCGCGAGCGGCCGGCGCGGAGCTGGACGTGAGTGTAGTGACGGTGCGTGTGTACTGACGGCGTCCGTCCGTGTCCGCCGCCAGCGCCAGTCGCGGCGCGAGCGGCCGGCGCGGAGCTGGACGTGAGTGTAGTGACGGTGCGTGTGTACTGACGGCGTCCGTCCGTGTCCGCCGCCAGCGCCAGTCGCGGCGCGAGCGGCCGGCGCGGAGCTGGACGTGAGTGTAGTGACGGTGCGTGTGTACTGACGGCGTCCGTCCGTGTCCGCCGCCAGCGCCAGTCGCGGCGCGAGCGGCCGGCGCGGAGCTGGACGTGAGTGTAGTGACGGTGCGTGTGTACTGACGGCGTCCGTCCGTGTCCGCCGCCAGCGCCAGTCGCGGCGCGAGCGGCCGGCGCGGAGCTGGACGTGAGTGTAGTGACGGTGCGTGTGTACTGACGGCGTCCGTCCGTGTCCGCCGCCAGCGCCAGCCGCGGCGCCAGCGTCCGCCAGCCGAGCAGCGCGGCGCTCGTCGGCGCGCGGCCGGCCTGCAGCTGGACCAGCGCGGCCGCGCAGCCCTCCGCCTGCCGCCGCAACAACGACAACGTTATCAACTACAGGCTATTGGTATACAATAAACAATGGTTCGGAGTTTCAAGGCGATGCTAGTCTTACTCTTGTAATTGTAATGAAGTTTGCTGTTCGTCGTTTGTCGCTGTTAATTCTGACGACACAGGAGAAACAGCGGCGGTAATGAGAGTGGGGGACCCCATAATAATAACAGTAAAGTGAAAACGCGTCAATTTCGATGACGTTACCCGTAGAAAAGATGTTAGTCGATTTTGTGTAGTAGTCATTCGTAAATATGGTAAGATGTATGTTTACGCAGCGGTTTCGGTTAACATATACATCTTTTACTATATATCTACACATCGAAGGACTATATTCTCTCGTGTAAAACAATGTGTGTGGATATTATTAATAACATAATAATGATGGAGTCCGACCTGTCCCGCGGCGGCGTCGAAGTGCACGTCGACCTCCTCGCCGTCCTGCAGCCGGCCGCGCGCGGGCCGCGGCGCCGCGCCCTCGCCGCCCCCGCCGCCGCCGCACCACCAGCGCGCGGCGCAGCGCCACGAGACCTGCGGGACAGCGACGTGAACTACTCCGCGTGGCCGGCCCGCGCCCGCCCCCGCACCGACCTCGAGCCCCGTCCGGTTCGTCACGGCCAGCCGCCCGCCCGCGGCGGCCCCGGCCGGCAGCGGGCCGAGCCAGCCGCGCGCCGGGGCCAGGCGCGGCGCGCGGGACTCGCAGCGACGGACCACCGCCGCCTGCGACCGACACGAACCCTCAGAGGACTCCATGCTGGAAACGTTTATAATATTCACTACCTACTCGCACCTCATAGTATTCAATATAATTTATTTAACAGAGTGACGGAATACATGAATCGGTGATCTCGAGGGAAGACCGGAATCGACTGGATACAGAAAATGCTCGATGGATTCTATGCTATTCTATCCAGTAATGGATAGATTTAATGCAGGCAGATGATGATAATGACTCTCCTGTAATCTTACGTTATGATATCAATTCTGGGATTGTCATCGGGCAAATTTGGAAGCGGAATATCTATCGTCACAGGGCACGGCTCCGTCGACTCCAGGAGGAAGTCGGTCGGTGCGGTCGGTGCCTATAAGAAAAAAAAATAAAAGTTAAGAACAGAGTACAAAAAGTATCATTAAAGTAATCTATATATCTACATACATATAAAACCCAGTCGGGTTTAGCTACACCATTTACGACTCGAGAACGACTGAACCGATCTTATTGATTTTTCATTTGTCTCTCCATTCCAAATAACAGAATACTTGGCTTATCATAAAACTAGAACAGTCGGGACCGATGATTTAGCGTGTCCTTCGAAGTCTGGAGGAGCTCCAGATAAATAAACTCCAACTTAATTAACTTAATGAGACTCTATTACTATACGGTGCCAGAGGAATTGTATATCTCGAACTCTGAAGTTGTGGAATGATCTCCTTGTCAAAGTTTTCCCAGGAGACTACAAAAATGGGGTTCTTCAAGAAAGGCATCCAGGGGGCTTTTATACAGGGTCGAAAACGCATGAGGGATGCCTCTGGTGTCATAAGTGTCCACAAGCTGCGGTGGCTACTTACCATCGGGCAAGTCGTTCGTCACCCTTAGTCGTTATAAAAATATCCATAAACAGGCAACGGTCGACGTCGCTTTACTTGCGTGATCGATTAGATTAACTTAAGTATCCTAAACTGATAGAAGTAATCTCACTATAAACGGCGCCGAGGCGAGGTCCGGCGCCGGGCCGGGCGGCCGCGGCCAGCGCACGCGCAGCGGACGGCCGGACAGCGGCCGGACGAGCAGCGGACGGCCGGACAGCGGCCGGACGAGCAGCGGCGCGCGCAGCGACCGGACCCTGCGCACCGGACGGACACCACCGTGGTGACACGTGCTCACTTTTAAACGGACATCGAGGGAAATGCAGAAATTCACCAATTTGTTATTATTTTATTGTGAACGCAGTAAATTTTCGCATCTTGTTCTGTAAAAACTTTAGTTATAATTACGTAAAATTGTGTAAAAAACCACTAAACATTTAAAATGTGCTTGCATAATTTTATATATTTTTTTTCATTTAATGTGTTCAGTTTAATCTATGATAAATTAATTACTTTGTTTAAACATAAATTTGCATTAAAAAAAGAAGAATTTATATAATAACAAATGCCGTGGTGTGATTATTGGCAGAAAAAATAGCCTCATTTTCTGTCCGACTCTAACATAAAGGTACCCTGTCTATGCTGCGTGAGAACATACGATACCAGAAATTTAATAGCACTAATCAAACTTCAATTACACGATTCAAAAAAATCACACATATACTGACCGAGTGAAATGATCCTGCACTAAAAAGATACACGCATTAATTAAAACTTTTCACTTACTGTACCGTAAGTTAGGATTCAAGCGCACGAATAGCATATTGCCAATGGCAGAATCGACTGCAACTTTCGTCAGCCATCAGCCCCGCGGCGGCTGGCTGGCGGCAGCCGCTGACGGTCGTTGCTTATGGCCCGTATCGTATTTTTAAGCACTGAATATCACGTGAAACTAGATAGAAAACAAGCTGAATATTATCTATCAATAAATCGAACCTTCTGGAGTGAGGCAGCATCAGAATCGGCGGGTCGAGCACGAACCTGACGGGGACCACCTCCCACCACACCTCCAGCTCACAACACACCACGTCGCAAACCTCGCGGATCCACGGCTGAAATGAGGATGTATTTTTATATAACTGGTACTACGCACTAACTGCTCCCCGACTTAGTAAGACACTTGGAATCAAACAAATTACTTCCTTCAAGAGAACATGGTTTTAGTCGTAAAAAATTAACAGAAGATGTTGACCATGAGTTTGTTGACTCTAGAGTTGAGTTTGTTGATTATAACTAACCAGGTCAAAAAAAAAGATGTGCTTAACAATATTTTTGGGCATAGACAGCCGAGACACAGTCTCAATCCCCAGCCTAGTTACTCGTACAAATATGAAAGCGATCGTGGCTTTCCTAAATCTTCATGGATTTTCTGACTGGTGGAAAGCAAAGGATTCAATATCGGCAATAATGTTATGATGATCTAACAGTAGAGTTGATCTCTCACAAAACAGATATACCTGACGTCACGTCATATTTCTTTAAGTTTCTGAGTATCAATAAGTTAGATAATGGAATATCAGTGGATAGGTCTCATAGCTTATAAAATTAATGGCCTTACAGCTAATACAAGTGACGCTAATAATTGATCAGTAAGTGTAGTGATGGTGGTTCACCGCCAGGTGAACAGATGATAATGATCACAGAGAGCTGACGGAAACCTTTGCATACACTTTGTTTCCTTAGATTTTAAGCAGACAATGTAGACATAGTCACCTCAACCCCTGGGATGGGATCCGACTCGACAAACTTGCTCGTGACTATCTCGGGCTCGTCGCCCGGAGGGAAGCTTTCTCTCGGTACGTCCTTCAATATTAACCTAGAAACGACACTTTTTAAATTGTTACTCAATCCATTCTTACTTCCTTATGGATGGATTGAGTAATATCATCATCAGCCAGTATCTATACATTACTGGATATAGGCTCTTTAGGCCCAATGCTTTCTACATGGAATGCATTGTAAATCCGGAAGGCGGAGTGATGTAATAGTAGATTAGTAGCAAAGGGCTGTAAGGCATCAATTGCAGCCCGAGATATTTAGGCGCACGAGCGCAGCGAGGGCGCCTATAGTTCGAGGGAGCAATTGATGCTTACACCCGAGCTAACTACTCTGCTTTACATCTCGATTGTGAGGTAAGTAGAAAAAAACCCGGATTTCAAGAATAAAACATTTTATTATTTAAAATTTATAGTGAAATGAGAACAATTTTCAAATTTTAGGGACAGGTGTTTTTTGGGTATGTTAATAGTTTGAGATTGTGATATTTGTTGGTCATGGACAAAATCTGACGGGATGAAACTTTCTTCAGCAGAAGTTGATGGTTGCGGATCATCTCTTGAGAAAGATGTTTAATTTTTTGAAAGCTGAATAGTTTTCGTTATTTGGTTGGTAATTTTACTTTTATTTTGTATGGAATCTTCAATGTAACCTTAAGCCACCTTGCTGGATTTCCACCCACCGTGCCTTTTTATAGTGGTTAAGTTAGCCCCAGCATCGGCTAAAAGTGTAGCCGATGTTCTCCGGAAGCAATGACCTGTGTACAATTCCGGGTTTGCTAACATTAAATAACTTGCGATTTGCTTCGGCATACTTCTGATGGTATTTTTTTCAATAACTTGTTTGTAGCACTTGCCTTGGTGGTACTTAAAAAAAATCGGTTGGTGTTTACATTTTCAGGACGAAGATTTCTGTATTTTTGTACGAATTCAGACAATTCTAGAGGAACTACAAATGTTCGGTCAATTTTAGTTTTTGTGTTCGGTAGTTTAATTACTAACAACTTACCCTGTTGTTCTATGTTCTCTATTGTTATATTTGTCAATTGAATACCACGGCATGCGCCAGTTATACCGAAGATAACAACCACCTAAAACAAGCGAAATATAAAAATAAGTATGTTTTATAGGATTGTAAGAACTTAAAAGATAAATGATGTAGTATGACCATTACTTGATTTGTTATTTTACGTACCTTAACAGCTAAATATATGTCATCAGGGGCTTCATTTATGAATGTTTTCACGTCTTGCGCTGTAAAAACCTTTGACTTTTTGCTTTTGTGCCCAGCTGATTGTCTTTTTAGAAAAGATGATAATTTTGAAAAGTTCTTGATATTGATGTCGTGTTTAGTACTCATAGTTGCTTTTAACATTGAATAAATGCACCACAAACTAGATGGCTGCAGCTTTTTTGATAGCTCACTAAAGTATGTTGAGAATACAGTCTCAGATAAAGACTTTACTTGTTTTTCTTTTCGCCACTTCATGAACTCGTCGTAAGGTTTCAAATATCTCTCTTTAGAACTTTCAGGCAAAATATTGTTAATTGCTGCTTCAGCTTCCATTTTCATTGAATCGGGAGTGCAGCTTATATCTTCATCACTTGCAGAACTCATGTTTTTTTCCTAATTAGCACGTAATTATAAAAAAATCCCGAAAACAAACAATATTAAAAGTAAAAGTTTCTATTCCCGCCTTTTTTCATCTCTTTTTTTTTATTTTTATTTTTCTAGAAGGAAATTGAGCTTCGCCGTTCGATATTTAAATTGATGACTATTATACTCATACGAAGACAAGGCTGAATAGCGAAGCGACCTCTTTTGTCATTGGGTTGAATGCATGATGTCTATTGCCAGTATGATGGTTAGATGTACGCGAACTTTTTGAAAGAGTGAAGTGTTTTTTTTTTAATTACTTACCGCCCTAGAGCCTTTTATAGCTACATTATTACCCTAGAGCGCTAATTGGTCACCTACAAGCCCCATTTGGGCGTAATAAGAACCTTGTTAAAAGTGTAGTTTCAAAACTTTGCCAACAGATGGCGCTGTTAGTTAAGTAAGCGATGTTAAATGGCGCTATAAATAAATTCTGTTCAATATTGATATAGTTTTTGATGGCAATAAATTTTATCCTCGATCCTACCAATAGTTTTATTTTTGTTGGTACTAAGATCCAGATCAGACCTAGGTAGACTCGATTTTTGGCATTTGTTCATGGTCCTTGACGAGTCGGACGATCAGTAGTGACTTAATTGACTGGAGGACGGCGCAGCGGTACCACCATCGGACGACGAGTTTGACGTCTGCAGACAGCGGCAGTGACGTCACGAAGCACCGGTGGGGCCACGCAACCACAAGCAGGAGCAGTAACGGATTGCCGATACGGCGGCGGTTGGGCCAGGAAAAGGTGAAGTGCTATATAAGTGAATAGTGAGTACTTTATTATTAACTTAGTTAAATTCAAGAGAATCGGAACTTAGAAAATTTCGAAGAATTAATGCATGAACTTAGAAAATTTTGGATTGGAATTGCATGGACTTAGAATAATTACGCAAAAAGTGAACATACGGGGAATCCACGCCGGTTTCAACATAGATTTCCAAACACTTATTTTGAAGAAATTTGGACTTTGAAAAAATTTTAGACTTAGAAAGCTTTTAGTAAAAAAAAAAAAAAATTTTTTTTTGAACAAGTTTTAAAATGGATTCGTACAGTAACATTCAAGAAGATACCAAACGTAAACTTATAAAAGGAAGAACTAACTTTAAAAAATCGCCGAATGACAGGATTACTATACCCTACTTAGAGACGCGTTTGGAATCTTTGGAACAACATTGGTCATCATTTAACGAAACACATAAGACAATTATTTCGAAGTTTGAAAGTGATGTTTTGATGAAATCTTCATACTACAAGAATGACACATATGATGAAACCGAAGAATTTTATATAGAGTATAAGAGTGAATTAAAGGAAGCATTGTCGAAATTGAAACCTAACCCTGTTGGTAAAATAAATACAAGCAATGTACCTACTGTATCTAATAAAGGCGCCCAATCTTTCGCTGTGAAATTCCCGAAAATGTCTATCCCTATTTTTACGGGTAAATATACAGAGTATACAAGTTTTCGCGCACTATTTTTGTCTATTGTCGATAACAGTGAAGAATTGGACGACTTGCAAAAACTGCATTATTTAAGAAGTCTCTTAGCCGGTGAAGCCGAACAGCTTTTAAGACATGAACCCATTACAGCATCCAATTACAAAAAATGTTGGCAGAAACTGGAGGAACGTTTTAATGACAAACGTTTCTTAGCAAACGAGCTTCTAAAACGATTTATTAACCAAAAGCACGTTACATCAGAGTCTGCAACTGCGATTAGGGATTTGCTAAATACCACTAATGATTGTTTGAGTGGTCTTACAGATTTGGGGTTTGATGTGAGCACTTGGGATATCATTGTTACATATATTTTGTTTTTTAAATTAGACAATGAGTCCAAAAAGCTATGGGAAGTTGAAGTCAGTAAGCTTACATATGATGTACCAACATTGTCAGATTTCTTTAAGTTTTTAAAATCTCGTTCTAAATCACTCGAGTTTTTAGATAATAAACCTGATTTTTTAAATAATAAAACTAAGTCACAATTTATTCCTCGTAACACTTCATCAAAAGCAATGCATGTTACCACAAACGCATCTTGTATTTTCTGTTCGGATACTCATAAGCTATGTCATTGTAAAAAATTCGCGAGCGAAAATGTTGATGTTCGCCGTAACTTTGTACAAACCAATAGGTTATGTTTTAATTGCCTTGGATCATCTAACCACTCCGTATTTTCATGCTGTCAGTCAACTTGCTGTCGTATTTGTAAAAAGAAGCATCACTCTTTGCTTCACCCTAAATCAGTCTCCAATAGTACTTCTATAAACAATGGTCTGTCTGCGGAAAATGTTTCAACTTCAGCAGTACCATCAACATCACAGGAGGAGGCATCAAATATTGTAACCTGCTTTTCTAATTTGAATTGCCAAATTCTATTGGCCACTGCTTTGGTTAAAGTAGAGTCGAAAACAGGTACATTTGTTTTGAGGTCCCTTATAGATCAAGGTTCGCAGGCCTCTTTTATTACAGAGTCTGCCGTCCAAATGTTAGGTTTGAAGAAGATCCCAGACGTGAGCTATATTTCAGGATTAGGCAGTGATCAAAGTACTACCGTGCAGTCGAAGTGGATCGTTAAGATCATTATTCAATCACGCCATAATCCCAATTTTTCACTGCAGGTTAAAGCTCATGTTCTTGGCAAGTTAACTTCACTTCTTCCAGAAAGGAAGATTGCAGTCAAGGTGTTGTCAAATCAATTTCCAGTTTTGGAATTAGCTGATCCCTCATTTGACACGCCTAGTAAAATAGACTTGCTTCTCGGTGCTGAAGTGTATGGCCAAATTTTATTAAATGGAGTTATCAAGGGTTCACCAGGTTCTCCGATTGCGCAAAAAACCACGCTTGGTTGGATTCTTTCAGGTCAAATATACTCGCATTTAAATCCTAACACACAACACAACAAAATCTCAAGCATGCACACTAAAGTCAGCGACAACGACTTATTGAAGAAATTTTGGGAGTTAGAAGAGCTCACATCTGTCAACGCTAAGCAATTCACGGAAGAAGAGCAGAAATATGATGAGTTTTACGTCAAAACTACCAAAAGAGATGGTGAGGGTTGTTACGTCGTAAAATTACCATTCAGAGAAGAAGTACCAGAGTGTCAATTTGGTAATTCTTATGAAATCGCCCTAAAACGATTTCACATGCTGGAGAAAAGGTTTTCGAGTAACCCACAATTTCGCATTAAATATTCCGAAGTCATTAATGAATACTTGAAGCTTGGCCATATGGAGGTGGTCCCAGAGTCAGATAGAGATAAGACAACTGCCGTTTACTTGCCACATCACGCGGTTGTAAGAAATGACAAAAAGACAACGCAGGTTCGAGTAGTCTTTGATGGCTCATGTGTCCTTAACAACGAGACCTCATTAAACAAAGATCTCATGGTTGGCCCAACTCTACAACCAGATTTAAGGCACATTATCATGAATTGGCGGTGTTATCGCATCAGTCTCATTGCAGACATTGTCAAGATGTACAGGCAGGTGAAGGTTGCTGAGGACGATGTTGATTTCCAGCGTCTTTTGTGGCGTGATGATCCGAGTTCAGAAATCCAACATCTTAGGCTTACTAGAGTTACATTTGGGACATCCTCGGCACCATACTTGGCTGTACGATCATTGCAACAACTTTCGCACGATGAAGGAAGTGATTTTCCTTTAGCTGCTAGCAAAGTTCTTAAAGAATTTTACATCGATGACCTCATGTCTAGTTGTCAGAACGTTGAAGAAGGCATCCAGTTATATCGAGAGTTGACCAACCTTCTCACTCGTGGTGGTTTCCAGCTACAAAAGTGGGCTACCAGTGATGAGAAACTTCTGCGAGTAATTGAAGATGATAAAAAACAATCTAAAGAAGACAATTTTGATTTAAATTCTGATGCACTTATGAAAATATTGGGATTGACCTGGAATAGACGAAATGACGAATTTCAATACATTGTTCAACTTCCTCCTCTGGAAACCCCTGTGACCAAACGCAAAGTCATATCTGACATTGCGAGACTTTATGATCCTCTTGGTTGGATTGCGCCTGTCATAACAATAGCAAAGGCCTTCATTCAAAAAATTTGGTTATCTGGAATTGAATGGGATGACGAGTTGCCCGCTCAACTTTTGGATGAATGGCTAGTTTACCGCAAGAATTTAATTCATCTCACTGATTTTAGACTTCCAAGGTCGGAACAACCAACGGTGATATCGTGGTAGAACTCCAGGGCTTCTGCGATGCCTCTAATGTAGCATACTCAGCCGTGGTTTACACAAGAGTCATTGACAAGGACGGGAACATCCATGTAAACTTAGTGGCATCCAAAACTAAGGTAGCACCAGTAAAACAGGTTTCCATACCCAGACTGGAGTTGTGTGGCGCAGTACTCTTGTCGAAACTTCTTTTGGAGGTTTCTGAAACTGTTGGAATAATTAAAGACAAAATTCATGCGTGGACTGATTCTAGCGTAGTACTTGCCTGGTTGAGCAGTCATCCAACGAAATGGAAAACATTTGTGGCAAACCGGGATTCTGAAATCCTAATGTCAATGGATCGTGATCAGTGGTCACACGTTAGATCGGAAGACAATCCTGCAGATTGTGCATCGAGAGGTGTCAATCCATGTGCTTTCGCTCATCAGGAACTGTGGAAAGAAGGTCCTGGGTGGTTAAAGGAAAATAAAATTATTTACAACAAAGGAAAAATCACGCAAACTAATTTAGAAGAAAGAAAAGAAAAAGTTTTGTGTCATACAGTTACAAAGTCAGAAGATATTATAGCAAATTTTTCAAATCTAAGAAGATTAATTAGAGTAATTTCGTATTGCAAAAGATTTTTAAATTTAAAGAATAAAAATAAACTTAAAACTACGTCATGGCTAACTACAAAAGAAATTAATGATTCATTGCTTACCTGCATCCGGTTATGTCAATCTATGAACTTTCTGGAAGAGAAAGAGAATGTTAAACAATATGGAAAGGTAAATAAAAAGAGCAAACTTACCTCGTTGAATCCATTCTTAGACAGCGACGATATCCTCAGGGTGGGTGGACGATTGCAAAGAGCCAATGTGAGTGAAGACATGAAGCATCCAATTCTGATCCCCAATAAGTCGCATTTAACCAACCTCATCATAGCCGATGCTCACGTGCGGACTTTGCACAGTGGACCACAGTTAATGCTGAATTATTTGAGGACGAGATATTGGATTATCAACGCAAAAACACTTGTGCGTCAGCATTTTCGTAAATGCGTTGTTTGTATTCGGCATTCTGGACAGACTAACCAACAGATGATGGGTCAATTACCACCAGCACGAGTCACGGCATGTCGGCCCTTTTATAAATCAGGAGTCGACTATGCCGGTCCCATCAGTGTTCGTCCGACAAAGGGTCGCGGTTACCACTCTACTAAGGGCTACGTCTGTTTATTTGTCTGTATGGCAACACGAGCCATACACCTGGAAATTGTCAGCGACCTTACTTCGGAAGCGTTTCTGGCAGCATTCAGACGTTTCGTTGCGAGACGTGGTCACTGTGCAGACTTGTGGAGTGATAACGGCACTTCGTTTGTCGGCGCGAGCAAAGAATTGAAGATATTGCTCAACCGAGAGAAATCTACAGTTGCTAAGGATATTGGCGATTGGTTGGCAACGAATGGGACAAATTGGCATTTCATTCCACCCCACACTCCAAACTTTGGAGGGCTTTGGGAAGCTGGTGTGAAATCCACGAAACATCACTTAAAAAGAGTAATTGGTACCAGCACTCTTACCTTCGAAGAGATGACCACGCTTTTGTCGCAAATCGAAGCGTGTCTCAACTCACGTCCGATTTCTCAAATTAGTTCCAACCCAGAAGATCCATATCCATTAACTCCAGGGCATTTTTTAGTTGGTGAACCTCTGGTTCTTATCCCAGACAATAATTTCGAAACATCAACTGTGGGCACTCTCAAAAGATGGTATTTCTGTCAAAGGCTCCTTCAAGATTTTTGGCGCAGGTGGTCACAAGAGTATCTCACTCAACTGCATCACAGATACAAATGGATTTACCAGACTGTAGAACCCAAGATAGGAGACATAGTTTTAGTCAAAGAAGATGATCTCCCGCCATCAAGGTGGCTGTATGGCATGATAACGGACAAACATGTTGGTTTGGACAATCTTACCAGAGTGGTTACATTGCGTTGCAAGAAATCTGTTATTAAGAGACCAGTGTCCAAACTGATTTTATTACCAGTAACAACCTAATATTTGTAATGAATTTTAATTATGTCATTAAGTTTAAGTTTGTAAAATTGTAATTGTAATCAATCGTTGGTGGCTCAAGACAACCACAATGTATTTCTTTGTAGCTATTTTCGTTTTATTGTTTGTAGCATTTAGTTGTAACTTTTGTACTCATAGTTTTTATTGTCATCCACCACCACCACTTGTTATTGTCCTCAGTAGTTATAATCCACTATTACCAAATTGATTGTTTTTATTATTCTGTAGTTTTAGTTTATTTATGAACATACTGTTCATGGTGGGCGGTTATGTTAAAAGTGTAGTTTCAAAACTTTGCCAACAGATGGCGCTGTTAGTTAAGTAAGCGATGTTAAATGGCGCTATAAATAAATTCTGTTCAATATTGATATAGTTTTTGATGGCAATAAATTTTATCCTCGATCCTACCAATAGTTTTATTTTTGTTGGTACTAAGATCCAGATCAGACCTAGGTAGACTCGATTTTTGGCATTTGTTCAAACCTACTTACCGAATATGAGAGATGTAAATGTATATTTTTAATTTTGTGTATGATGTTAACGAAGAGAACGTTGAGAAATAGTTCATACACCACGAGCCGAATTTTTATTATCATCATTAAATGATACTCGTTAAACTAACCGAATCAGTGGACCTCAACCAGCTTAAGAAATCCTGGCCTAGTAGTAGTGGAATAGTTGCGGAGCTTGGCCCTATAGTAAAATAAATAGTGGTTGATGCAGAACAGGATTCGTTAACGGCCCAGATTGCCTAGGCGCGACATCGTTTTTGAGCGACCGCAGCGCTACTGTTTACTGAAACAACCGACGGGGCGGGTGAATGACCCAAAGACAGCGCGATTTTCAAAATGTTTTGCGACAAACGTTCCACGTTGAGTTATATTGTTATTGAAGTTGAATATTTACAGCATAACAAAAATGGAAATAATAATTGGAAATAAACGACGAGTGTAAAATATTCTAAGACTAGTTTTTCGTTATAAAATGATCCTAATTACTAGATTAATAAGAGTAGTTGAGACACAATGTTTATGTTTTTCTATTTATAATAAACAATCAAGAGCAGGGAGTCTACCGCGCAACGTGAATACGATTACCATTTGGCTAAAATGACACCGTTCGTCCACTAAACGGATATCGTCGCACCGGTGAAACGATGTCCGCCGGTCTTCAATTCCTTTACCAGTGACACGTGTTCGAGGGATCTTTGAATGAATGATATGCTTAGACTTTGACATTTGTAGTTACCGCCGAAAAAACGAATATCGATGGGTGAAGATCCACCGGTAATGAGAACTGTCAGTTGAAACAGTCTACCTTACTGTGGTCGGTTTGAACTGAATATTCGTATTTCTACCAACTTTTGCTAGTTATTACTTATTTTTTGTTTCTATTTGTACAAATATTATGACCTCCTAAACGAATTAACAAAAAGCGGCTATGTAGTTAATCTATACGATGTAAAAGTAGGAGCGAGAGGTATACCAGCAAAATCTCTCTATAACCTGCTGAAAGGCCTTGGCTTGCCCAGAAGTGCAGTAAGTTCTATACTAGAACGAGTATCTAAAGCTGCATTAGCAGGTTTATACCAGATTTGGCAGGGCAGGGAGAGAAACACAAGTGAAGTGAAGGTGAGTGTTGATGTACGTCGGAAAGGGGCCCCTTAAACCTACACCCGTGTCATAAGTCTCGGGATCTACTTGGGGTTTCTCTCTCTGCCACACGATGGACCTGGCACCCGCACGGTGAATCCATGGAAGCTAAGAAGTTCGTCTCTCTTTAAACCCTTCTACTATAGTGTATTGTGTGTGTGGGCAACTAATAAAACCCATGACAGGAAACTGGATACTTGCCAGAACGCTATGGAAAGGAGCATGATGGGAAAAAAGCTATCAGATAGAATCAGGAACTCAACCATAATAGAACAAACGAAAAGAACAAACAACGTTACAGTAATAATAAGAAAACTAAAATGGAAATGGGCAGGCCATACCATTAGAGGTAAAGACAAATGGTCAAAGACAATAATGCACTGGTTTACTGGACACAGGAAAAGGAAAAGAGGCAGGCCATTTCGAAGATGGGCCGATGAAATAAGGGTTACAGCAGGTGTAGGCTGGACAACAACGGCAATGGATAGACAAAAATGGAAAAAGTTGGGGGAGGCCTTTGCCTATAAAAGGCAAACAGGCATGGTTATCGATGGAAAAAAACAAGTGGACTTGATACTGCCAATTTAAATGGAAACATGCAACAAATGTGTTGAAGAAGTTATTTTTATTTTTATTTCATGTAATATGTCTGAATAAAGGCTTTTATTATTACTATAGTGTGTTAGTGCAATATTGAATGTTTGTGTCTTGTAATCTGTGTTTTACACGAACTATGGCGTTAGCGGCATTATCTGCTGCAGCGGAAGAGGAACGGCTCAAGAAGCTCGAGACCTTAGAGCGCAGGATGCTACGTGATAGCAGCTAGCCTATGCTCTTGTCAGAGAGCAGTTTTATTGATAATTTTAGGTTATCAAAGTCGCATTTTCTGACTTTGTGCAACGATTTGGCTCCGTTTTTGTCAACGGCCCAACGCTCATCAGCAGTGCACCCAGAAATCAAAGTAGGTTGATTTATCACGAGAGCTATAAAAAACCTGATGGTCGATGGAAAGTAATCACTGTAGCCTATAGTAATACAAAACAGCGAGCTTCTATTTTTTTTTATACTACTTCGGGTGGCAGACAAGCATACGGCCCGCCTGATGTGAAGCGGTTATCGTAGCCATATTAACGATTGCAACATAAAGTATTGCTTGCGCGCCGCCACCCACGCTGCCAACTCAGTATCTCCTTCCTTTTTTTCTGGTGACCTCACTCACTCACAGGAACACAACAACCCTCAAGGGAATTGTTATTTGGCTGCGGTATTCTGTGAGGTGGAGGTACATTCCCCAGTCGGGTAGCTTACAATTACGCTCCCTACCTCTCTTTTCGCCAGAGCTTCGTTTGTCAGTCAGCAGGGTGCACCACGTGCAAGTGAAGTTGGCTTTGGTTCGAAGATCTTGATGAACACCCCAAAACGGCACGGTCGCAAACACTATAATTTAAATAACTCAAGGAAAATAAATAGTTCGTTCGTAATAACATACATTTATAAAGAATTAAATCATTTATTTAACAGTAAGTACATATATAAAAACAAGAATGTACGTAAATCACAGAGTTAGTTTTAAACCACAGCATAAGTTATAATAGTACTACAAACAGTATGGCGACCCCACCTCGAGTCGAATGTGGAACTGCGCCGCGTATTACGAAAATTCGTTCGTAGTATATAATCTATCCTCAACTAAACTTAAATGGTAAAATGATTTATTTCTTATTTTTAATCAATACAATTAAACTATTTGTTTTTAAATTATTTTTTTCCAGTTTTAACAACGAATTTTACACATTATATCAATGTAATCGTTGATTTGACAGGTCAACATTTTTGGATTTTTATATTCCACAATTTTTATAGATAACTAATAATAATAATAAAATAATAAAATGTTTTATTTTCTCACTAATCAATACAAACACAATCTGTACGTGCAATTAAACAATCAGGTAAATACACCAATGCGACAATAAACATTGGTAGTATCGACTGCGTGAGACTGGAGCCTATGAACTAGGCATAAGCCTGTATCTCAGCGCACCAGTGCTCACCTCTCGGTCAAGACGGAACAATTTACATACCATACATAAATCACGGAACTTTAAGTATAGACAGGCACTATAAAATATAAGATACGTACATATAGCAGTTTGCAAAACAAATCAAAGGGAAGAAAGAACTGACATTAGATTGTACAATAACCAATTACAAAATGTGTGAAATATTTGTTGTATCAGGGTAACTGTATTTAATGCAGTCTCATAATCACAATCATTCAAAATAAACGTTTAGAGATATTTATTAATACAATATTATCAAAAGTATAACATCTTACGTTACAGCGCAAGGTGCATATGCAGTCAACCCTAAGGCTTCTTCACACACATTTGCACAAATGCAGACGCGGTCTGTTTCTTGTATGGAGTGACCGGGGTGTGTGTGTGTTACAACATACGTTTGCACCCATCTCCGTTTTTATTTCAAAATTAATGTATTTATTAACAATTCGTATTATGCTAAACAACATTCTAAGCTGACGATAACCATACATTTCAGAATGACAATTGTATCTTTTTTATTACAAATATAATACGCTCAATTTACATAAAATAATTAGAGGAATTCCTCTGTCATGTATGCTTATAAAATACTAAAATAAATAAAAAAGGTAAATTGCGATTTATAAACTAAAATAGGTAAACAAACTACTTGGGCACGCTGTCACAGTACTACGTATAGTACGAATCACAAGTTAAAGGATTGGCGAACTTGCGGCCGCGGACTTGCGAAGGCGTTCACCAGTCGCTGCAACATTTGGTTGTTGGCAACAGCAGCATCTGCGAGGTCTTCGGCGGCTACAGCTAGCCGCTCCAGTGTCGAAGCAGTAGCTTGAGCTACCCTGTTGTTCTCTTCGGCTGCTGTTGCTAACCGGTCAATTGCATTCGCCAATCTATTTTCATCCTTCCGGGGCACCAACATTAAAACGGTTGCCTGAAAAAAAAAAGTTAAATTGTATAAACTTTATTGGTGCATCCTGAAACATAACACATACCGTTGTATATTTTTTCATTAGTATTGAAGTAATGATGACATTTGGCCTACCCTCTCCTTCCCCGGTGTATTTTTGAAATAATGTATTGTATGATAATAATATGCCTTGTTACATCAGATAGTCAGTGCTGTCATATTGGTGGTGTTATAGGGAATGAACCAAAGTAGAAATTATTGTCATAAGATTATTAGCACATAAACAAAGACAGGAAGAAAGTAACAAAAACATGCGTAAGCCTTGTTATACCATAACCCTGGCAGTCATTAATAGATGTAACTTGTCAGTATTTTTAGTTTTGACTAGATACATACCTATAGTAGGTACAGACACTTATAAGAGATACGTATGAACTGCCTAATGACATGGATTAAACCATTTCAATAGGTAGTCCACCTATTGTTTTGTAGGTATACCTACAGTATCAAACACAAATTATTTACTAAGATATCTGTACGTCTGATTCTCGGCTCCTGATTATATATCTCTTTTGTTGACTGTATGTTGTTTACATAATGCAAATTCATAACAAAACATCAGAAAAGTACTTACGTCTCTCCATTTTATGGGGGGTTTGGTGGTTCCAGACCCCACCGCGTTCAGCCTAGCTGCAAGTGACACCCACTTGTCGTTTGGACAAGGGTGCCGCATGCGAGGAAACACGCCCAGTTGCCAGCGCAGGATTCGCGTGCATATAATCCAAGAGCAAACGCTCTTGGGCATTTGATACAACCATAAGCGCTGGCATCTAGAAAAATATAAGTCGACCGTAGTCAGTCACTTGTACACTTCACCTCTTATGTTATTTAATTACAGATAGATGTTTAAAAAAAGCCGTGAAATATCACCTTCTTCAAATAATTTCAAATAAAAATAAGAATTTAAATGTAGGTTATGTAAACAAAGACACACAGTCTAAAAATACTTCGTTTACCACAGATTATAAATTATACCCCACTACATTGTAGTTTTGCGTTTAGTTGTGTTTAATTTGTTTTATTTTTTTTATCAAAGTAATAATCACAATTTAAAATAATAATTTACAGTAAAAATAAAAACTATATTTTCTTAAAAATTATATATTATAAGTATTTCTCAAATTCTAGACAAGCTACAACATTATTACGAAACGCAGGTCTTAAAACTAGATAAATCATTCGTTTAAGAACTGTCCGCACTAATACGTCTAGAATTTTGTCTATGGCGATACCCAGTGATTACCACCCAGTTGTCCAACGTTTCCCCGGTACCAATTGGATGAAATTCCATGGGTGGGAATGGACATAAATACCAAGAAATTGAATGAAATTCACTGATTTCCCCGGTAGGCCCCCAGGTCCGGACTGACCTTTTTGTATTCTACTTACCAAAAATTCCAACTATGTATTTCTTTGTAATTTTACTACCAAAGTTTATTCTTATTTCGTAAAATATTCATTCAAAAAAATAATTGCAAATTCAGTAGGAAGTACGGTCGAAATAACATCGAGCTTTCCTCGCTAGTGTATATCTCTACGCAAGGAAATGTGCCTATTGCGTAAACTCAAATAGGGTGGTGGCACCAATTATCGGCCATGTCAACTTTTTTTCAACTTTGTTTGCACTTTTGCTACGCTAGTATACGAAAGTATAAAAATGATTCATATAATTAAAAGTAAGTAAACAATAACAAATATTGACTCATCTCTAACTTGGCAAATTCAGGTGTCTAGCATTTGTCAGAAGGTGGTGGGATCTTTGCGTAATCTGTATCGCTTTAAGAACTTTCTCCCTTTCAAAACAAAGATCTTACTTGTACAAAGCCTTATCCTTCCCATAATAGACTATGGTGATGTGTGTTACACTGACTTGAACTCAGACCTACTCAACAGACTTGAACGGCTTCTTAATAATTGCATTCGTTTCGCCTTTGGGCTTAGGAAATATGACCATGTATCTGCTTACCGATCTCAACTGAAATGGTTACCCATTCGTCAGCGAAGAAATGTTCGTATCCTCACCACTCTTTTCTCAATACTAAATGATTCCACGTCTCCTTCTTATTTAAAATCAAAATTCCAACCCCTTTGTTCGGTTCACAGTAAAAACCTCCGCTCTACTGACAACCTTCTCCTTTTGTGCCCACCCCATCATTCTGGATTCGTAGATCATTCTTTTAAGATACAGTCTATTCGCCTTTGGAACGCGCTACCTGTCGAAATCAGGAGGGCCTTGACTAGGACCTCATTCAAATCGATGACTCGTGCCTATTTCCTTAAGTCTATACAGGAATTGTAGACATAATTATTTTCTAATCACCTATGTGTATGTATTATATGTATTTATGTATTGGGTAATTATATGTGTATGTATGTGTATATATATACGTATGTGTATGTATGTAAATATGTATAAATGTAGAAATATTTAATTAATATTTTTTTTAATACTATACCTAAATTAACATTATAATTTTCAATTATTCCCTCCCTGTGCACCTGCCATGTCTTATCTCTGCATCACTGGTAGGTTGACTGGTAGAGAATGCTTGAATAGCATTAAGTCCGCCTGTGTACAACTTTGTGCATGAAGTTTAAATAAATAAATAAATAAATAAATATGAGTCGCCATCTAAAAAGCGTGCTAGGGTTGTACAAAAATAAATAAAACACAAGTTTATAAATTATTAATATACTAATTAAAAGTAAGTAAACAATAACAAAATATGAGTTCAAAATTCTACGATTACTGATCAAATTCTGATTTCTGCTAATTTGATGATAAAATCAATTGCTATTGCAAAACCTATCAGAATGAAAATGTTACCAGCTGCCCGATTCACGTAATAAAAACCGTAGCGTAGGGACTTAAAAATGTCACTTCGTTTTTTGCAAATTAAGCCCTTTTAACCGACTTAAAAAAAGAAGAAGCTTCTCAATTCGCTGTATTTTTGAAACGATTTTGATGATTCTTTACACCAGGTAACTCTTCAAAATCATATAGGAATTGTATAGTAATTGAGCTATTGAAAGATTTATGACAATCCAAGACTAGATAAGTAAGTGCGTTTAAAACAGAAAACCAAAAGGCGATTTCTAAGTTTCTAAGTTAAAACGACTTTTGGACTGGCGTGTTTACGTGAATCGACCGGCTGGATAGTTAAGTTACCTCAGTCTCTTTCAAAATCATTAGGCGTTCTTCTCTTTCAAAACACGTAAAGCTCTTTCTTTCCTCTCTTTCATAGCCTCTATGATACTGGGCGCGTCACGAATGGGCATGCTTCGTGACTGCCGAGGATCAACTAATTCTGGAAGTAGGCAATCGTAATAAAACCTAACTAATTTCATCTCCATTTTCTCCTTCCAAAATTTGTCGTCCTTTTCTATAATATAAACTTTCATAGGTACAGTAGCACCAAACCAGATGCCAAGCATGCAAACGTTTCTTTTAGTAATATGTACCTGTCCCTGAATTTGGAAATACCAGTTATGATTTTTATGTATGACATAACTCTTGGAAGCCTTGCCCAAAAGGTATGTTTGGCCATTGCTTCATCAAGAGTCATGCCAGCTAAAGAATGTGGGCACTTAATTTCAATTAAACCGTTTGCATAAATGCCATCTGGTGTATTACCAAGAAATTCATATTGATCGTCGACGAACAAACCGCAACCTTGTATACTAATATTCTTTTGAATTTCTAACTGTCTAATTTCGGTTTCTTCGTTTTCGATACCGTACCGTACAGCAAGCAAACTGGAGATATTACTACCATAAACGATTTTACCAACAAAAGCAGCACAACTTGTGCTCTCTCGTTTTTTACAAACTTCCCCGAATGATGATGAGCACTACTTCTTTGCAAATGGGTCGACCTTTCAAGCTCCTCTCTTTCAGCACAAGACAACTTTAAATCGGCTAAAAAAGATGGCTTGGCTTTCTCATATAATTCTGGACTCAGACCAGTTTTTTCGCAGTTTGGTCCATAGTGAGCGTCTTTCGATACAGTGTTGTGGCTTTTTTTCAATCTTAATTTAGGTTTAGCAATTAAACGGTTTCTACGATTACAATTTTCCACTTTCGCGATCAAAGGAATCGGACTACATTTAAATATGACTTCATGAGTTTTACTATGAATCGATCCCGTATTAAAAGACACAACAGCAGCTGCGCATCGGCCCGCATAAGAACCACGGGAAGAATAATTTACACGCTTACCCCCAACTAATTTGGCAATTACTCCGTTAAAACTTTCAACTATATTACCTACTTGTGCAATTATGAATTAAACTTCTAGAATGATATGACAGTCTTTTACTTAAAATTTCTACCGCGTCCATTAATCCGCATCCAACAATTGTTGGAAGTAATCCAACAGGTTCTATTCGACGAGTATCAGGTCTACAGAAATACTCCTTGCAATGTTGGTGATTACCAAATACGTGTTGTGGACCATTTAGGATATCTTCACTAAGATTTTTTATTTTTTCTTCGAGTGACTGATTTTGATCCGCCCAATATTTAATCGCGCATTTTACACCCGTTCTTAAACGCAAATACCTTTCTTTTAGGAATTTCCGCAATTCGCAAGGATACTTAGTGTCTTTTGACAGTTTCTCCAAGCTATTGCAGTAGTTTCGTAAAAGATGATTTTTGCATTCAATTTTCTCTACTATTAAATTATCGTACGGACGCGAATCTAATATTTTTTTATAAGTACTAGAATCGCCGTCTGCTACAAATTTATTATAAATTACACCGTGATCAACAATGGAACGTTTAAACCCCTCAACTATTATGGTCGATTCCATCCCGGTAGATGATCCTGAATAATTCTTGAAACAATGGTGTTCCGGGGGCTGACTGTTGTTCTTTGCGGCTCGTGCACAGACTACGCAGTATTTATTTTTAACTCCAAAAAACAATACTTTATTAGTTTTAATGCCAATTATCGCAGCTGCGCCGGATAAGGCGGAAAAATTCTTACCATAAGATCTCTTCCTCCAACAACCGTCAACAGCAACAGATATTAATGGTGTACCATTTTTATCAACACTACCTATAGACTGCGTACTCTGCTTCTTCCTTGACAGCTTCTGCCATGGAATGTGTTGCTGTCTTTTCCCACCAATCGCAAACCGTATTATTAATTTCATTGTATAATGAAGGTGACATGATTGGTAACGGTTACTGCGGCAGTTAATGTTTTTAACTGAGAGTAGCTCCCACCAGATGATATGATACCAGATACAATTTGATGATTCACTTCCATGCTATCTTCTTTCTTTTCAACCAAACACACAGTAAACTTCATACTACACATACTACATTTCATGATGAGTTTTGAGTCCAGACCAACTTTTACTTCACCTATTATACTGAGGTAACTTAACTTACAATCCATTGGACCGTGGTCCCCTATGGCCTGAAGAGCTTTATAAAAAAAATTGGTTGCCTGTAAAGTCGGTATACGGGCGAAAGTTTTACGTGACAACGACTTTGAGTGGTAAAATGTTTTCGAGTGGAAGGGAAGAGCGAGAGAGACAGACATAAAAAGTGCCAGTTTCTTGAAGTGTCACCCGGCTAACCAATTTATAAGACGTTGTCACGTCAAAAGAAATATCTAGCCCAACTTCCACTTCATCCACCTTTCCCTCTTGACTGTTTTCAATAACTAGTTCCTGTAAAGAAAGATAATGACTTTATTTTTTTTTATAAAAAATAATTAAAAAAGAATGGGCCAAATTTCTTCAAACATAGCTAAGAACTCCCTTAGAATACATCTTTGAAACACATAACACTAGATCAAAATCTTGAACGTTTTATATAAATAAACGTAATAAAAACTGGTTGTTTGTAAAGTCGGTTCAGGACAATAATTTTAATAAAAAAAAATTGGTTGCCTGTAAAGTCGGTATACGGGCGAAAGTTTTACGTGACAACGACTTTGAGTGGTAAAATGTTTTCGAGTGGAAGGGACGCATGCCTTTCACTTTTTATGTCTGTCTCTCTCGCTCTTAGAAGGGACGCGTGCCTTTCACTCACTCTCATTGTAAGCGCATAACGTGAGCCAGTTTCTTGAAGTGTCACCCGGCTAACCAATTTATAAGACGTTGTCACGTCAAAAGCTGTTGTTTCATTTTTAACCTTATTAATATTCCTGTTAACATAAAAAATAGCTAAACATGTTGTTTAGCTTTTTCATGCAATTTCCTAATGTCGGCCGGGTGGCCGATATTGGGATTTATCAATAAATAAAGATCCCTAACCTCGACCCTGCGATTATTTCATAAAAAAGACAAGTAAATGTAAAAACCTTGGTTTTTCTTCAATAAAAAACAATATAAAATACCATAGGTATGTTTAATTCCATTTAAATACTAACTAACTCAATGCGCTCGCAACCGGGATTTGACTCGCCACTGCCACTAAACGACACAAGTCGGTACCGGCGCGTGCTCTATTGCCAACTGAACGTTCAAATATTGAAGCACCCGCACCAAAATATGGATTATTCGCATATAGAGTCGCTTTTTGAATAAAAACTATTATAATTTTAGGGTTATTTTAATAGTAAGGGTAAGTGCTCAAGTGAATTAACACCCACCAGTGAATGAACAAAACACACATTTTTCAATATAATAAAAAATCTAAGCTTTTCTACTCAAGCCAGTATTTTTTTCTCAATCGAACCATATATTACGTCAACTGAACACACAGGTATTTGCCTGTGACCTATAGTTTCAAAATCGCGACCGCCTAAAATGAAAGTATTCTGTCGTATTTTTGATTGTATGGAGCAGAATTTAGGGCATTGCTGAGACTTCGTGTTCTGATATTCACTTTGTAGACACTATAAGTGTGATAGTGTTAACAAAATTTGATAGTAGGATGTAAAAAGAACTGTTTTATCTTACAAAAAGCAGATTGCATAAATTTTAATTATCATAAATAAATTATAGGGGTGTTCGATAATTGGATCACGAAATTGAAGAAAATCTAGTCAATGAACACTCAGTTTTAAGCATTTGGCATCTTAGCCTTAATGCAGTTGGCTAATTTTTTGTACACAACTTTTATAAACGGTTGTCAATTTTTTGACCAATATTCGAACGAGGTGTTCTTTTATTATTACCAGTTTATCCTCCATACCTAGCCTGATATCTTCAGTAACTTTTAGAAGTGCAGTAATAGTACTGTGCCCAGGACGAAAACCAGACGGAGTGAACTGATTAAATAAAATAAATAAAGATCTCCACATAGAAGTGCCTTTCAGCTAAAACGATCATGGAAAGACAGCAAAATGCAAGCTAAAAAGAAATTAATAAATAATGATGACATATAGAACCAATCTTCTATTATAGAAATATAATAGTTTAGAAGAGAAAGGAGAATCTAACATAGAAGTGATGAATAATAATATTAAATATTTTATAATAATAATCCAGTATTAATATTATGTTTTAAGCATTTGGCATCTTAGCCTTACGGTCTGCCCGAGGGGCTATGCGAATGGGTTGCTAGCTTCTTGTCCAGCAGAAGCATTAGAGCCGTTGTAGATGGCAGTTGCTCCGATAGCATGGACATCAATGCTGGCGTCCCGCAGGGTTCTGTATTGTCCCCGACGCTGTTTCTGCTGCATGTTAATGATATGTTGTATAATGACAGCATTCATTGTTATGCGGACGACAGCACCGGGGACACTTATTACACGGGCCGCGCAAATATCCCTCGTTCTTTGGTGGAGGAGAGCCGCGAACAACTTGAGTCGCAAATTGAGAGCACACTAAGTAGAGTGTCCGACTGGGGGCGACAGAACTTAGTGCGATTTAACCCCTCTAAGACACAACTATAATAGTAATCATATCGTCTATTTAATATAATAAAAAAATATATATATTTACAATAACAATTACCCGAAATAAACTCTTACATAATAATTTATATATAGAACTGATATATAAAAGTGGTAGTTCATTCAATGGGTTTCAAAAGGTTTATTCACTGGATTTTTTTGTTCATTCTCTGATGATTTGTGTGTTCAATGCTGATAGTTATTGAGATAACCTGCATTTTATACAAATATACCCCATATTTGTATAAAATGCAGATTATCTCAATAACTATCAGCATTTTTGCTAAAATATGTATACTGTACTAGCAAAGTACCCGTGCTTCGCTACGGGAACACTCCTGATTTGCGTCTATTTTTGTTTCGTATTGACCATTATCACAAACATACACCATTTAGGTTAAGACGTCCCGGTAAACAATATTTTTGGAATTCGCACCAGGAGCAATAATTGCAATGCTTCCAGGAGATCTTACTCCTGAGCAAACTACATAAAACTGATCATGAGAGAAGCAGTCCTGTCTCAAGTCAACCCCAGCGACCTTTAGAGACTGCCCCTGAGCTTTGTTAATGGTCATAGCGACTGGGTGGTCTTATGGAATAATGGGAATGCGGGTTATCAAGAGAGATTCCTCAACAGCGCATCCTTTACTGTCCTCACTCAACAACTCATCGTTCCAGTTGTTTAATACGTGAACAATGGTGGCACGAACCTCCTAATGATACACCTCCGTTCCATGCAAGTGGTAGGAGATGGAGCGGAACAGGCCAGCTCCATCACCTTCCAAAGCTATAATGGTATGGGGCATCATCACACCTTCCACAAATATAAATTTAGTGAATCTTGACTTCATTGTTTGAAAAATACGGAAATTCATTAAGTAGGTAAAAACCTATTCTAAGTACCGACTTTATGGGAAAGTCGGTACTTAGAATATGTTTTTCAATTAGTTTTCGACACCAGATGTAGCTTCATTTGAAGGACGCAGTTTCTTTTACGCCCTACGCGCGCGATGGATTACCTCCGGGGGTAACTACTGGAATGAGGTGAGCGATAAACCGTCATGGATAACCCCATGGTTTGAAATAAGTTCGCGCTTTTTAGATTATCCAAGTCAAGTCTAACACGCAACGCAACCACCCTCATGTAGCACCTATAATTGTACTAAATACGGATGCAAGAACTTTCCAGATAACTACTACTACACCCGTCCCGTCCTTACCGCGCCGTCCGCCCGCGATCGTATAAGCACTGATTTACGCCAAATACAAATTTAAAAACCTATTAGGGTAACACTTCAGTCAACACACAAGTCTCATTCCATCAGCTTAAAAAGGTTCAAAGTTTCAAAAAATTACATGATGATGGTCACGTTAGCCACGTTTCCCTACACAAACTTTGGACCTCCGTTTCACCCTTTTAGGGGAAAAATTTGAAAAATCCTTTTAAGTTATATCGTGTCCACTGTGTTATATTTTCAAATCGATGCGATTTTCGTAATTGACGTCCCAGAAAACCATAGAATCAACACCCATATTGATATTATGACATTTCAACTCCATCGTACCCCCATAGGGGGATGATGATGATGAGGGGGGGATTTTATGTCACGTCGGCTATGTTGGATTATAAAATAGTTGTTGTTTTCGTAATCAGCGACCCGATAAACCATAAAAACAATACCCATGACGATTTTCAGACTTTTTCACTCCATTTTACCCCTTTAGGGGTTGAATTTTGAAAAATCCTGGAACACGTGTTTTTTCATTTATCTATAGAAGTACTCGTGTAAAGTTTCGGATAAAATAGTCCAACTAATTTTGTTTCCCCATACAAACTTTGGACCCCCGTTTCGCCCCCTTAGGAGATGAATTTTGAAAAATCCTTTCTTAGTGCACCCCTAGACGTCATAAGGAACCTACTTGCCAAATTTGGAATATCTAGACCCAGCGGTTTGGGCTGTGCGTTGATTAGTCAGTCAGTCAGTCAGTCAGTCAGTCAGTGAGGACAAAGCCTTTTATTATTATAGATCAATCATGAATAAATTGTGAACATAATAAAATAAAATATTTTTTGGTTAGGATCTCATAAGTAGCTGGCTGTAATTTTCAAAGTTTGGAATGCCCTTAAGGGTTCATTCAATGGAGCACTTACCTTATATTCCATTTTCTCGCAAAGGCCGATATTAGGAGGAGGCCGATACTAGAAGACTTCACCCTACTGAGATTTTGTCTTCGTCCATCACTAACTAGGTATTTTTTTTTTTTTTATACTACGTCGGGTAGCAGACAAGCATACGGCCCGCCTGATCTGAAGCGGTTACCGTAGCCATATTAACGCTCGCAACATAAAATATCGCTCGCGCGCCGCCACCCCCGCTGCCATCGCAGCATCTCCTTCCTTTCTGGTGACCTCACTCACTCGCAGGAAGACAACAGCCCTCAAGGAAACCGTTATTTGGCTGCGGTATTCTGTGAGGTGGAGGTACATTCCCCAGTCGGGTAGCTTACAATTACGCTCCCTACCTCTCTTTTCGCCAGAGCTTCGTTTGTCAGTCAGCAGGGTGTACCGCATGCAGGTGAATTGGGGTTTGGTTTAAAGATCTTGATGAACCACTTACACCCCAAGGTAGTTTGTTTATTTATGTAATAAGTCTACAAGAATTACGTATAACAACTTACGTCTATAGTGTGTAGTAAGCATAGCAGTGTTGCTTGGAGTCTCGGCCTGAAGGTTTTCTTTATTTTCAATACTGGAAATATTATTCATCATTATTATCCACTTTATAATTATTTTGTAATTTTTGTACAACACCAGACCCTAGGCGCGTCGCGTCTCTTTGGCGGTAAGTATGTCGACAAAGCCGCGTGCCCGTGCTATTTCTGTTATGAAACATACCTACTTCCACAATCTGATATTTAGACAATAATGATGAACATGAAAACGAATACTAGGTAGAAATTGACTTTATTACTTATAATACAAACCAATATTTACATGCTATTGTATATGTCTGAATCAAGCGATCTAAATCATATGACATAGGTATTGTATTAGCTTTGTAATGTACCCTGTTCAAATGAAAATAAATTATATTATTATTACTACTTAGACAGGATAAGCACACAAATAAAACTAGGATTTTTACATGACACTTTCACAGAAATCTCGTAATTTTTTTCTAGGTAGGTATTTAGGACAAGACGTAGTAAAGTAGGCAGATAAATAAATAAGTAGGAAGGAACTTACATTTTTTCCGAGATCTTTTGGCTTTCATATTTTTATAATGCGTACTAAACTTTCTTTTCCCTGGCAAATTCAAATTCAATCAGTCCTGCGAAAAAAACCCTCGATTACCGACTAGATACGTTTATGATATTGGCTATAGCATGTTGAAATCATGTTTCAAGCCTGAATTGATACATATTTTACAAGGTTCATAAAATAACCTACTCAACAAAGTATCGAATTCATTCTTTGTATTTTTTACGATTTATATACATTCATTATATTGGTAAATTAGTTATACTTACAGTTTTTCACAAAAAACACAAATTCACAACACGTAATTTTGCTGGAGCATCCGACGCGCGTGGTGTCACCTTGACATATAAAAACACACTGGCACATTAGTGGCGACGCTGAGTACTAATTCGTAATATCGGAATGTGCGTCATTTGTCATACATTTTTCTATGGAGAATTTACGTAAAACATATCTAGATTTTAGGGCTTTAAAAGAGGAAGTCTTTGTTTGTAAAGGTACAAAAAAAAAGTATATGTTATATTTATTGGTTTCTTCAGTGTTCAAAAAGTGTTTCTTTTTATCAATTTGTGTTGATTTATTGGGTTAAATCTGAAAAATACGAAGGCATGTTTTTGCATTTTTTCTCAATTTTGTGCGTTTTTTGACCTTTATTATAAAACAACTATTAGATTTTAAGAGTTTAATATAATCATACAATAATTTTTGGTCTTTGATTGTAATATATACAAATTATCATTGATATCAATCATATCTAAATAGGTTAAATATGAAAAATCGTAACACTCTTTTCACAGTTTTCACGATCTGGCCCCTTAATATTAGAATCGGAGTGGACTAGTGTTGCGTTTTTTGCTCCCCGGAGACGTTCATAGCCGGCTCACACCTGCTGCAAATTGTATAGGTCTTTTCGTACATACGCGACTTTCATGTATACGGTGCCGCGGGAGGTTTGGTAATAAATGCACTAATATGAGATGCAGTATGTATGCCACTGATTAGTACGTACTACTAGTAGTGATTACGGACGTGACGTTTTGTGTAAAATTTAGTAACTAGTTATGTAGTAAATTTTGCACAATGGTTCACAAAAACTGGGTACACGTAAGGCGTAATGTCCACAGGACGGCGTACGGCGAAAGCATAACGCAGGAGTGAGAAAGTTACGGCGCTTCATCAAAACTCGTTCATACAAGACGTTTAAAGCGACGTATATTAAAGCACACACAGGCGGTGCGGGGCCCGCCCGCCGCACGCTCCCCGGCCGTCGTCTCGGAGACTGTTCCCTGCAAGGACCGGCCGCACCGACCTGAGCACGGCGCGGTGCGCGCCGCACGCTCCGCCGGCCGGCGCCCGCACGACAACCGCGCGGGCCGAGCGTGGGGCGACCCGGCCCGGCGCCGCCTGCAGCGCCTCCGCCGCCTCCGCCTGGACAAGGGAACGAGGGAAATTAAGTTGCTCGATGTAGAAGGCTTTAGCACACACCCGCAAGTGTTGTTAATACTTGCAAATATGAAAATACTGTAACACTATTAGCTAAAGAAGATATATGAAACACTCATTCATGTAAGTAAAATTTCTATGGTATAATCCCAGCGCATCTCACCTCCCGCTCGCGATCTTCCTCCTCCCCCGCGCCAGGGCGCCGTCCGTCCGTGCTCCCTCCTCCCCCCCTCGCGGCGCCCCACCGCCTCGGCTGCCAGTAGTACGAGTATGTCACTGGACTAATTTATTGAAAAAAAAGAGATGAATTAGTACCTATTATTATTCTAAAATTTTCGGTTTTCGACCCTCATATTAATTTGTGGCGGACGGCCATGTATGTAAACCGCAACTCAAACGACTTCTTGGTTGGTTTTGGTTTCGTAATAATACAAGACGAGCAAAGTCTATCGTAGGCCAATTGGATTTTAAGTTTAATTACGGACTTTGAATTTTGGATATAATTTTGGTTTTGGATTTGGATTTTTAATTATGGACGGATGTTGTGATTAATTATTCAAAGTTAATGAAAAGCCGGAACCCTCGGTGTATGAGTCCGATTCGCACTTGCCCGGTATTTATTTTAGATATGAAGCAGGTATCGTTGCCATATTAACACTCGTCGTCGTAGTCAATACATCATCATCCCTCTCCTGGGATATGGGTTTCCCCTCAATCGAAGGGGTTTAGAGTAAATTCTACAACGCTGTTCAACTGTGGGCGTCTATTAACGGTCGCAACATGAAATGTGGTTCGCACGCCGCCACCCCCGCTACTAAAAAAGTGTAGTAGCGGGGCTTACTGTTTGTGTTTTACTTTTTGGTAGAAGTAACCGGGCAAAGATATTTTTGATATAACTGGTTCATAGGAAGTGTTCGTACATGCCTGTGATTGACGACCTGCACGCTGGCCTCGAGCGCGCGCCGCGGGCCGGCCGCGCCGAGCTGCAGGAAGTACTCGCAGGCCGCGTCGGCCGCGCCGCAGATGTCGTAGTCTCTGTCCTGCGCCTGCCACACATAGATACCACAGTTGTAGTCTAGTTACACGTATTTATTAATATATTAATATATTAATATTTTTTTTTTTTTTTTTCTTTTTTCTTTTTTCTTCTTTTCTATCTGCAATCAGCCCATTTAGCTTTTATCAGATTGGTTGAAATTAAATGACATTTTGAGATATCACACATCCAATGATGTGGATTCTCTTAAATAAATATATATATATATTAGATCGTGGCTAGTCTTGCCCTTTTCAAGCGAAATATATATTCACTAGTGTCGAGGAGTGTTACGGCTAGTTTGTTTTTATGTCGACAAAGTCTTTGCTTGTATGCCACGCAGGACCTTTCTATTTCCTCATGTACAGTTGGAATTTCCAGATAGTCATGTACTTCGTTGTTCCTTATGAACCAGGGTGCTCTGCTTATTGTCTTTAAAATTTTATTTTGGTACCGCTGTAGTATCTCAATGTTTGAGCGGCTTGCAGACCCCCAAAGCTCTATGCCATATGTCCACACAGGCCTTAAGATGCACTTGTATATGAGAAGTTTATTGTCCAGACTTAAGGAAGATTGTCCGCCTAACAGCCAATATAGGTCTCTAAATTTTTTGTTTGCTTGCTCTCTTTTAGCTTTTATATGATCTTGCCAGGTAAGTCGTCTATCTAGATGCATACCTAGGTATTTGACTGTGTTGTTTTGAGGCAGAATACAACCGTCAAGCGTCACTGGCGGACAGTCTCCTCTTTTCGTCGTAAAGGTTATGTGAACAGATTTTGCAGCACTAACTCTTATGCGCCACTTTTTCAGCCAGGTACTGATTTTGTCCAGATGTTTTTGTAGCTTTGCTGAAGCTCCTTCAGGTTTTTTGTCGCAGGCAAGTACAGCCGTGTCGTCAGCATATGTTGCAGTCATCACGTTTTCTGAGGTTGGTAAGTCAGCAGTGTAGATAGTGTATAATACAGGACCCAACACTGAACCCTGAGGCACCCCTGCATCTATTGGATAGAAGGATGATAAACAGTCTCCACACTGAACCTGAAATACCCTGTGCTCCAAGTAGGATTTCAAAAGCTCATATGCAGTGTTTGGCAAACATAGTTTGAGCTTATATAGGAGGCCCTCATGCCACACTCGATCAAACGCCTGCTGTATATCAAGAAAGGCTGCAGAGCAGTACTCTTTTTTCTCTAATGTTTGTCGAATCGTGTGTGCTACTCTGTGTATTTGTTCCGTCGTACCGTGTTGTTGACGGAAACCAAATTGGTGGTCCGGTATTACCTTTTTGTCTTCAAGAGCTGGTAGCAGACGTTGTAAGACTAGTTTCTCAAGTAACTTTGACAATATGGGCAACAGACTTATTGGTCTGTATGACGTTACTTCCGTGGGAGTTTTTCCGGGTTTAAGAACCATGCTTATAATAGAGACTTTCCATAGAGATGGAAAATATTGGATTCTCAACACTGCATTGAATAGTATGGTTAAAAGAACGATTCCCTTTTTTGGTAGCTGTTTTAGAACCTCAGCTGTTATTAAGTCAAATCCTGGTGCCTTTTTATGCTTTAAGAAATTAATTGTTTTCTTAACTTCTGCTGGCGTAACTGGTCGCAATGGTATAGATGGTTGTTGGTCGCTATCAATACTCTCATCAATTTCGATTTCTGAAGTCCTGTCGTCAGATACATTGGGTATAAAAACATCTTTCAGGAATTGTGCAAATAACTCAGCTTTATCCGCTGGTTTTTTTGACCAACTACCATTTGATTGTCTTAATGGAGCGCTGTGTTCTTTTGGTCTTTTCAATGATTTAGTCATTTTCCATAGTGAGTAGTCTTCCGCCTTGTATGGAGATAAAGTCTTTAATTTATCTTGAAGGGTTTTAGTCTCATTTTCTTTTAAAATTTGTTTTAGCTCTTTTTGTGCTTTATTCAATGCAGTTTTTATACGGTTATCTCTACTTGTTTGCCATTGACGCCTCAGTTTTCTCTTTTTCGCGATCATCTGTTTGATTTCCAGACTGTAATCATTATTTTGCGATTTTAGTTCAATGGTTGGTGTTGAAATCCATGCCGCTCTTTGAATTAAATTAGTGATATACGATGTGGCGATATCTATATCTTCTTCCGTTTTAAGAGGTATGTGCAAGTCCGAGTTCTCGTTAATATACTCTCGAAAGGATTCCCAATCTGTTTTTCTATTGTACAGAGTGTCACGAGGTTCTTTCAGGATAACTGTGGTGCTTACTGTACATATCACTGGTGAGTGGTCAGAGGAACCATCAAGGCATGATTCAACTTTAGTATATAGTCCAGGCATTCCTTTGGTTACAAAGAAGTCTATTAAGTCTGGTATTTTGTGAGGGTCAGATGGCCAGTGGGTTGGTTCACCAGTGGTCAATACACCAAGGCAATTTCGGTCGATAGATTTTTTCAATTCTCGACCTCTAGTCGTGGTTAACCTGGAACCCCAGTAGACATTTTTGGCATTCCAGTCTCCTCCAAGAATACATCTATTGTCGAGTGTGTGAAAAAAGGCAGTGAACAAGTATTCGTCAATTCGGTGTCTAGGAGGACAATACACAGCGGCAATCTGCAGCGACCCCTGCCAATCATCAACTGATACGATAGTGGCCTGTAGGTATGCTTGTTTGAAATGCGGAACCACATGATGTTTTATATTTTCTTTTATTATAATAGCAGTACCTGCATGGGATGTTCCATCAGGATGATTGGTATAATATATACTGAATCCTTTCATTGTAATGATTCTTTCATCAGTCATGTGCGTCTCAGATATTAGAAGTATGTCAATTTTGTTATGAATAATGAATATTTCAACTTCCTGCTTATTAGGAGACAGGCCATTGATATTCCATGTGGCAATTCGTAAAAATTTCATTTGTTATATTGAGCTATTAATGTCGTTAGCAGTCCCATTAAAGTTCCTATTTGTTGGATTAGTATGTCAATTTTTTCTGATTGTTTTGTTATGATTTGTTCTAACAAATTTGTTGGCTGAGTCTGTGCGATCTCTGGTTTTCTACCCCAAGGTCCAGTATTTCCATAATCTGGTATCTGTGGGTTTTGTGGCATATTAATATCTTTATTTGTTGGAATTTGTTTAGCATGGTAGCTTGCTTTGAGTGGAGGAAAATTATTAATTGTAGGGGGATGAGGCTGCATAAAACGTTTTGTAGACTGCTTATTTACAAATGAGGTTTTCTTAGTTGATGTCTGTGCCATTTTTCTTGCTCGGATCTCCTTGTATACTTGGCAGCCTTTGTAGTTAGCAGGATGACTGCCGAGACAAAGAGTACAAGTTGCGGGTGTATTCCTATCTTTCTTTGGACAATCTATTGTTTTGTGTCCTTCGGCGCATTTCACACAACGGTATGGTCGCATACAGTTATTTTTTGTGTGTCCATACTGCTGGCACCTGGCACATTGTGGGATTTCGTTAGATTTCCGTGGATCTTCAATCTTAACTCTTGTGTCATATATAACTTGTATTCTCTTTACTTCTGGGTTGTTTGGACTGGGTTCTATGTTCACAAAGAACATGTTTAGTGGCTTCTTATTTTTTCTTGATATTGCACATATAACTTCACCTCTGACTTTATTTCCTGTTTTTGCTATTTCTTCTACAATAGCTGACGTTGGCGTGGTATGATGCAAATTTTTAATAACAATTCTATAGCACTTATTCTGCTTTTGTGTGAAAGTGTGACCAATAAGGCCACTGCTTCGAACAAGGTCAATCAAGTTCTTATATGTTTCAGATGACTGTGTCACTATTCTGAGCTGATCTCTGTTTATTATTTTATAAGAATAGCTACCCCTGGGGACCGTACTGTTAAGCAATTCTGTTAATTTTGATATGTCTTCGATGCCATATAGAATTATTGGTGGTGGTTTGTTTAGTTTTTTAAAATTGGTCTGGTTTTCCTCAGAGTCCTCAGTTCGGTCCACAGGTAATCCACTGTATCTGTTAGTCGTATTAATTATGCTTTGTGAGGGATTATCTGGTCTATCTAGGTAAGGTGGGCTATTCGATAGCTTCTTCCTTTTTGCATTTCGTTGAGTTGGAACTCTTTGCCATGTTGGTGGACAGTTATTGTCTTCATTGTTTGGGCCAATGGGTTGTTGAACTGGTATTGTTGAGGAGTTCTCTTTTCTGCGAGGATCACTCTCCAGTGAAGATGATCTGGGTCTTGAGATGAAAAGGCTCGGGTGGAAGGCCTGTTGTACAAACTTTTTATTTGTGCTGCCAGTAGCATTTACCGTCACGGGGGCCTGGTCGCCCACTCCCGCGCAGTCATCGGTAACATATTTCACACTCACAGGCCCGGGAACCTGCGAGCGCCGGGCGTTAGCCGGATCGCATGACAAATCACTTTCGCTATTACTCATATTTCCATTTATAAAAAGGTGGGACATACACACGGCGCTTTCCCAAGGCGTCATGGCCACACTTTTAGAAGGGATTTAATCCTCCATGGGTCGTGGTTGCCCAATGACAGGTTAATTGACCGCCGCCTGTTGCTCGGCGTTGTTGCTCATTTTGCACCACCCGGGGGACACGTGTAGGGTGAGTCTAGGAATAATAGATGGTAAGTCCTACGGACGCGAGCATCATTGTCCCCAAAATATATTAATATATTAATAATATTTTATGTTATCAGTGTGAGTATTCATTAGTATCATACGAACAGTTATAAACATCTCAGAGCTAAAGGAGAAGGACTAAAATGCATTACGAGTGGAATAATACCATTATCTCGAAGAGCGACTCGATCGGACGACGCGTATATGAGAAGGAGAAGATGTAAGAGTATACGATGTTAGTGATCGCGGAGTACGGAGCGGGTGTGACCGAGCGACCTGCAGCGTGACGTGCGCGCGCGAGTAGAGCAGCGCGTCGGCCAGCAGCAGCAGCGGCCGCGCCGCCGCGCCGCCCAGCAGCCGCAGCCGCGCCGCCGCCAGCCCGCCGCGGGCCGCGCGGCACGTGGCGCCGCCCGCCGCACGCCCGCCTGCCCAGCGCGCCGGCCGGAACACGAACGGGCCGGCGCGCACCGCGCCCGCCGGACTCGGCGCCTGCCGCCACACACATCATCATCATCACCAGCCCGCCGCGGGCCGCGCGGCACGTGGCGCCGCCCGCCGCACGCCCGCCCGCCCAGCGCGCCGGCCGGAACACGAACGGGCCGGCGCTCACCGCGCCCGCCGGACTCGGCGCCTGCCGCCACACACATCATCATCATCACCAGCCCGCCGCGGGCCGCGCGGCACGTGGCGCCGCCCGCCGCACGCCCGCCCGCCCAGCGCGCCGGCCGGAACACGAACGGGCCGGCGCGCACCGCGCCCGCCGGACTCGGCGCCTGCCGCCACACACATCATCATCATCACCAGCCCGCCGCGGGCCGCGCGGCACGTGGCGCCGCCCGCCGCACGCCCGCCCGCCCAGCGCGCCGGCCGGAACACGAACGGGCCGGCGCGCACCGCGCCCGCCGGACTCGGCGCCTGCCGCCACACACATCATCATCATCACCAGCCCGCCGCGGGCCGCGCGGCACGTGGCGCCGCCCGCCGCACGCCCGCCCGCCCAGCGCGCCGGCCGGAACACGAACGGGCCGGCGCGCACCGCGCCCGCCGGACTCGGCGCCTGCCGCCACACACATCATCATCATCACCAGCCCGCCGCGGGCCGCGCGGCACGTGGCGCCGCCCGCCGCACGCCCGCCCGCCCAGCGCGCCGGCCGGAACACGAACGGGCCGGCGCGCACCGCGCCCGCCGGACTCGGCGCCTGCCGCCACACACAGTTATACAAATGTGCCCCCGTATGTGTAAGTCGCCATCGGACGAAACCCACAAATGGCGCTCTACTTTATACGACACTTGTAAGAAATATAACAGAAAGTTACACACAATACTATTGAGCACAAAAAATATCATCGGATGAGTTGGCTGTTTTTCAAGTTTTAGAATTCTCAGCTGATAAAGTTTATAAAGAAAAACCTCCGTCGTATATTGTCGTTTATCGCTTATTCCCGGAAAAAAACAATCTAGTCGAAAATTTTGTGCGTTTAATACTAATATTAAATGTTACGGCAAATAGGCCGTTCCTAGGTAAGTAGTGTTAATTTTGCTGGATCCATCAATGTTAGGATGTCACCTCTGTCTGTGTCCATGGGTACGAAGGATATACCATTGGATAATGTCAGCGACCTCACATCTGAAGCTTTCATTTTTGTTGAAACGTCGCGCTAGTAACTACTATACGCCATGCTAATGGCTGAACATTCGTCGATGGCATTGGAAATCAGAGATTGGTTGAGCAACAATGAAGCGAGTTTTTTCCTTTCATAGCAAGCGCCAGCATTTCATTCCTATGCAAGCGCCAGCCAACCTTTGGAGGTTTACGGGAAGCAGCAGTAAAGTCCACCAAATTTCACATGAGACGCGTTATTGGAGAATTAGCCTCCCCAACCCGTCTGGCCAGCGTGGGGAGTGTAGGCCAAATCCTCCTTCTGTCTAGGACGGACGAGAGAGGGTCGTGCTCCTGTAATGGAGACTAAAATGACCTGATGATGATGATGATGATGATTGGAGAATTAACTCTTACCTACGAAAAACGGTAAACGACGATTGCCCAGATCGAAGCTTGCCTCAGCTTTAGACCTATCTCACAGATATCTGAAACTCCCACTCCGCTCACTCCAGGTTACTTCCTTATTTGTGAACTTTTAATTACCGTGCCCGATGCAAGTTACGAGCAGTCGACGTTGAGTAGTTTAAGACAATAGCAAGTAAAACAAAGAATGGTTCAGGAGTAGTCCCATGCTGTTGTAGTCTCCGGAGAAAACCTCGATAGGGAGCTCATTCCGCAACTTGATAGTCTTGATAGAGAAAACCTCTCTGGAACCGGCCAGTACGCGATCATTTTGGTTCTAAAGTATGCGGTTGCACTCACTGCCGATAGCGAGCGGTGCGATTGTAGAAGATTGTAGAGCTGTTGGCTTCATATCGACCGATTCCTTTCAACACAGCCAATACAATCGGTAAAAACACAAAGAAAGGCAAAATATCTCCTTAGACATAGGGTTCAATACCGTCAGTAAGCTTAGGGTCATAAATAATGCTCACTAATCGTTTTTGAACTGAGTCACGTACGAAAAAGTACGTCTACTTTACTCCTGTATTCTTTAAAGTTCATTCGGAAGGCTAGAAATTTAGAGAGTACAGGAGTTATGGTGATAGGTCGTACACTACTCAGTACCTGCTTGTCACAGGTAAATTTATTAAATATTACAAACGTCGATGCAGAAGGAGAGCCAGGAGTCTTCTGTGAGCACGAAGAAGGCAGCGTGTGAGGCACGGCAGTGCAACACGAACGGTACGTGGTGCACCTCGCCCAACAGCCGCGCGCCCAGGTCCAGCACCGCCTCCGAGGCGGGGGTCGCCGGCACCTCGTCCATCGCCGACACGTCCGGCACCAGCACTACGATACAGTCAGTTCATTTGGCAAAAGTGCTTCTTTTGGTCAGAAATAACAGAGGTAATCATCAAAATGACAATGAACTACAGAAGCGAACGGGTAAAATGCCAGCCGCTCTACAACTCACGATAATTTTATTCGAAAGAAAATTAGGGGCGGAGGAGTTTTGAAATATATGTATATAAAGCCAAAGGAAGTCAAGAGAGATTTATTATTACATTCGTTTGATGATAATTTACATATATGTTAATGAAATAAAGGTCGTCACCGTGGAGCACGGGCGGCTGCACGTAGCAGCGCACGGGCACGGCGACCTCGCGGCCGGCCGGCGCGCGCAGCACCAGCCGGTCCAGCAGCGCTGTGCACGTGCGCGGCCGGAAGTGCACGCGCAGCGAGCACGTCGCGCCCGCGGGGACGCGCAGCGCGCGCGCCGGGGACAGGGACACCCACAGGCCGCGCTGCCGCGGCGGACGGAGCGCCAGCCGGAGCTCCAGCTTAGACACGTTCACCACGCGGACGGTTCGCTGGACAGACCACCGACACCGCTACTTGGATACGAGACATTTACCGCCGACGGTCACGATCTACGTTCATATTTTTTTATTTAGTTTATGCGGTAAGACTTCTTTCGAGCTAGACCGCTCTCGAGTCTCATCGGCGAATCGGATTTCAACGCCGGATTGGGAACGTGCGAACTCCGATAGCTAATACGATTCCCGACCGATCGGACGAGAGGTAGAACGTTCTCATTAAATTAATAATATATAGTAAAATTTTCGTTACCTTTTAGATGACATTAATTTTATCAATGCTCACAGTGTATTCTTGTCCGACGGTAAAGTTAACAAATTCTAGTTTCGACGGCACGCATATGATATATTCCGGGAGAGGCGGCAACGGAGGCGCGGACGAGGGCGTCGGTGGAAGCGACGGCGATGCCCTCACTTCTCCGATACTGTAATACAGGCAACCATTATTAACGTGACCCGACCCAGAGGGGTGGACGACAGAACCGATACTTCTGTGTACTTACGTAATTATTTAATATTACATTAGCATACCTTAGCGACTGATGCGTGAGATCTACGGAGACGGGCGGTAATGAAACAGGGGACTGGACACGTTTGCCCGACACCGCCAACGAGTCCACTTCACATGAGCTGGACGTCAAGACGTTCTTCACCCAGAGACTCGCATCGCCTGCCAAACGTTAAACGTCGTCATCTTTGCCAGACCTTATTCATGCCACTGTTGGATCGCGTATCTTCGCATAGTCGAAGGTATTAAGAGGATACTCCATCACGCTAATCAAAAATCATGACAAATCGCCAACTCGATAAAAAAAAATTAAGAAACGTCTAAACGCAATAACCGATACCGAGTCACATAGACTGTCAACATACGATATATTAAGTAATATATTATATCACTACATAGTATAAAACAAAGTCGCTTTCTCTGTCCCTATGTCCCCATGTATGCTTAAATCTTTGAAACTACGCAACGGATTATGATGCGGTTTTTTTTAATAGATAGAGTGATTCAACTGGAAAGTTTATATGTATAATATATGCATAACATAGTAGAAAAACACTGATAATTTAGAGGTTTCTAATGTGATGTCGTAAATAAACACATTTTTTTGCTCTTTCATTGCAAACGCTGGCTGAACCCAACGAGATAGATCAAAATAATGTAGTACAGTATTGTTCACCTTAAAATGGTCTACAAAAAAGTTCGCGATGGTATATGTCTATCTCTTAGTGGTAACACACAATAACCGTTATTTTATCCTTTGCTTTTTACAAGAAATAATGCCTTATTTACGAAGCGATTTTAAGCAATACAGAATTAATCCTTATCCAATTAAGTACCTTAAATACATTGCGCATTTAATATAGATCAATATGGCCCTTCACAGCATGTAATTTAAATGAATAGTTTAGAAGATATTACACATTTAAAATGCAGGGACATAACGGCTGTGGCGGTACCGGCCGCGGAGCCGGCGGCGTGTGCCTATAACTGGGGAAGGACTGGATAGGACAAAGCGCAAAGACCTTCTGTAGTACATTTAGTATCAGCATTGCACCCGTGCGAAGCCGGGGCGGGTCGCTAGTTATAAATATGTGACTATCGGTGGTCGGGTCTGTTTTAAACCCGATAAAATTGTTATATGTTAAGGATAAATGCGGTGCACGACGAAGAATCTGCTTACCGTTAGCGAGCTGGTGGCGCGCCGGCACCAGGTCTCGGCGCCGCAGCCGGCCCGCGCCGCCCGCCCAACGCGCCGGGGGCGGCCGGGGCGGCCGGGGCGGGCGGGGCGGCGGCGGGGCGGGCGGCGCGGCGCGGGACACGAGGCGGGCGCGGTGCTGCTTCAGCTCCAACGCTTGCTCTTGCAGCTCCTTGCACTCCGATATAAACTTGTCTACCTGGTGCAAACGATATCATTTCCGTTGGCTTTTTGGCAACAAGATATCAAATACACGACCGGTACTGGATTAAAACCACTCGATGCCCTAACCGATCGAAGTCTACGATAGACGACAACAAAATCAAATACGGACCCGCTCGTTCCCGCTCTGTACAGACGTCATCGTTTATGTAAGAACGACGCGACATTTACATGGAGTGGCCGGGGTGTGCTTAAACAGTACATTTTCATTTTGGCACTGTTTCTGGTGCCATGATGATGGTGATTGCTTAATTAACTTTAAGGCTAATCCGGCGGCACAGTTCACGACATACGATACGACTCGATCGTTAGCACCGATATCTCGCAGGCCGTATACAGTGCACGGTCATTTTGTTGTGAGCTGTAGTATATAGATAGTCACACATGTCTCACCCAGTGGTCTCCATCCGGCGCGATGCAAGTGTCTCCCGGCGGCCGGCCCCGCGCGAGGGCCCCGCGCCCCGCTCCTCGCGGCGGGAGACCCTCCAGGTCGCGGAACACCCCCCGCAGCACTCCGCGCACGTTGCCGCATACGCCGCTACATAAAAAACAAATCGAATCGTATGTTAATACTAGCTTTCGCCCGCGGCTTCGCTCGCGTGACATTCGGGGCAAACACGTGTTTACTCATTTATCTCTAGAAGTACTCCTGTAAAGTTTAGGATAAAATAGTCGAACTAATCTCGTTTCCCCATATAATTTTGGACCTCTGTTTCACCTTCTTAGGGGTATAATTTGAAAAATTATTTTAAGTAATTTCATGTCCACTATGTTATATTTTCAAATCGATGCCATTTTAGTAATTGACGTCTCAGTAAACCATAGAATCGACACCCATATTGATATTATGACATTTCAACCCCATCGCACCCTAACAGGGGGGATTTTATGTCACACCGACTACGTTTGATTAGAGAATAGTTGTTATTTTCGTAATCAGCGACCTGATAAACTATAAAAACGTTACCCATGACGATTTTCAGACTTTTCCACCCCATTTCACCCCTTTAGGGGTCGAATATTGAAAAATCCTGAAACACTTGTTTACTCATTTATCTATAGAAGTACTCATGTAAAGTTTCGGAAAAAATAATCCAACTAATCTCGTTTCCCCATACAAACTTTGGACCCCTGTTTCACCCCCTTAAGGGATGAATTTTGAAAAATCCTTCCTTTGTGTACCCCTAGACGTCATAAGGAACCTACGTACCAAATTAGGAATTTCTAGACCCAGCGGTTTGGGCTGTGCGTTGATATATCAGTCAGTCATGACTTTGATTTTTATATATATAGATAGATAGATTGGATGGCGGACTCATCGTCACACCAAAGTGATTTGAATGCCCATATAGGTAGCAGATCGTGATCGATCGTAAGTATATTTGGCAGCCAGATCGTCTCGTGTTCGAGACAAAAAAGACCGGCTGAACTCCATAGACCGAACGAGGTGGAATATAGCCTCTCGTGTATAATATAAAACGCAGTCGTTGTCCTCTTTTGTCTGCAATGCCTGTTTATTCACTAATTCCTCATAAACGTCTTCCGGAAGATTTTCATGTATACGTCCCACGCGAGCGAAACCGGGTCGGATAGCTAGTATAATCTAAATACGTAATATGAAATCAAGAATGTCTTCATACATTATGCAGCACTAAATAAAACATTATCTTATATATAAAAATGAATTGCTTTTTGTTAGTCTCGCTAAAACTCGAGAACGGCCAGGCCGATTTAGCTGATTTTGGTTTTGAAATGTTTGTCTTAGCCCAGGGAAGGTTTAAACGGTGAGAAATTTTGGAAAAAATTCAAGAAAGATAGTGAAAACAACAATTTTAATTTCCCATACAAAGTGTTCCTACTATAGTCGAATGTCATAACAGCAAAGATGGCGAACCTACCTATCAATAGTGTCATTGTCACAAAGAATCGACGTCATATTTGTTGGTTGTCAAATATGACTTTCTCAGAAGTGACATAGAAATGACACAATACTAAAATAATAGACATCAAGAAAGGAGTTGAAATATGTAGTGACTGTATATGGTAAATAATGCTTTATACAGTACTTTAGAAAAAATAATGGAAATCTGCAAATTTCATAAACACTCGCATTGTAAATTACAAAAATGATTGCAAAAAATGTAACCAGTGTCAGCAATGCGAATAGACCAGAAAATGGGGGCTGAACGCAGAACAAGGTTTGTGGATTCACATAGAGTTGTATAACTTTGCATATGGTAAGACCTACATCACATTATAAAGGTCTGTCATGTTAACCAAGGTGATACCTATTACAAAATAAAACGGATCCTCATTATTTTCTGAAGTACCTAAATCTGTAATTTTAATATAATCATATTTTATCATTTAGTCATAAATTTATTTGGCGAAAACTTTCTTTACTGAAGTCTAAAGGGCTGCCAGGTTTTTATATCGACATCATCCGAGACATGTACCGAAATTCCAAATCCATACTTTAGACCTCTGTCGGAGAGGAGACAAAATTTCCATTAACGTCGGTGTCCTCCAGCGATCAGTCTTAGTCTGTTTTTGTTCATATTAGGCATATTCTTATATATTAGACATTTGTGGTTTCTTAAATATTAGACGAATTGTCAAGTAGTATCATGGATTCACATGGACCAAGGGGCTTACCGCCGAAGCTGAAGCCGATTACCATCGAATATTTTGATTCCAAAAATAGGTCTTACGTTTAAGTTATTGACAAGCATATTCAGCTTAGTCCGTAGAGCTCCAGAGTTACTGTCAGTTAAGCTAAACACAAGTATCATACTTCTAAGTTGAAGTTTGATTTTCGTGATCAGAAACACCGGTGGGGATCGTCTTCAGCTTTGCCGGTAGGTGTCCATGTATGCTGATATAATTGCACTAGCGGATGCGGATAGAGGGCAGTTGGTGCGATGAGTGAATTAATGGAAGAGGTCACTTGAGAACTATGGGCTGAAACCGAATGCGGGAAAGATCGAGTACTTGGGCTACAAAACAACAGATCCCCGAACGACCGTGCACATAAGGATATGGTCGAATGCACGGACAGTTTAAGTACTTGGGTTCTGTTCTTCGATCATCGGATAGCATCGACTGCGAGATTTCAGTAGCTTGGACTAAGTGGCTTGAGGTAACCAGTGTCATCTGTGACTAGGGATTGCAATCCTGCAAAGCGGGATCCCGCATTCCCGCGGGATCACGATGCTTTAATTAATCTGCGGGATCCCGCACATTCAAAGGGCAGATCCGCGGATCCCGCAAATAAAGAATTTGGCGCTAAAACTAAGTAAATTTTTATTTATTTCCAAAATCCAAAAAAGTACGATGAAGAAACCAAAAATACAGATCATACATATACATTCTTCATGCCAAGAAAAGTTGCAATACTTACGCCAAGAAATAAATAAAATTATAGAAAAAGTCGTAGTTCAAGACGATGAAATATATGCAGATGAGGTCTTGGAAAATACACCTATAGCTAGAACATCTGCTACTGATACAAATCCTACTCTAACGCTAAAAGAAGAACGAGAAAAAAACTTCTACAAGAAAAAAAATATTTAAGAAAAAACCCGACATTGTTGTCTGGCTTTTTCATTCATTTGTCATTCGTGGTATTAGACGAATTGTCAAGTAGTATCATGTATCCACATGGACCAGCTCTGTGCGGTGGGTCGACGGGTGTTCATGTATGCTGATATAATTGCACTGGCGAATGCGGATAGAGTGCAGTTGATGCGATGAGTGAAATAATGGAAGAGGTCACTTGAGAACTATGGGCTGAATCTGAATACGGGAAAGACTTGGGCTGCAAAACAACAGATCCCACGACCGTGCACTTAAGGATATGATCGAATGCACGGACGGTTTAAGTACTTGGGATCTGTTCTTCGATCATCGGATAGAATCGACTGCGAGATTTGAGTAGCTTGGATTAAGTGCCTTGAGGTAACCAGTGACTATCTATGACTCCGAAATTTCGTCAAGTTGAAAGGACAAATATATAAATCCAAGATTAGACCATTTTATAAGTTAGTAAAAAATCGTCAATACTTGAGCGACACGTACAGGTGTTGTCTTTCATGGAGTTCAATATGCTGCGCAGTATGCGCGAAGTTTCGTAGAAGAACCCCGTCAGGAATTCTCGGACATGGCAAGCAAACTGCAAGAGAGTCATTTAAGCTGGTATTGTCAAATTTTATGGAAAGCGGCAAGTTAGGAAACAAATGTCTTGCAATGGCACATCCTCCAGGTTCGGGCACTTCTTAAAGAGACACAGATCTTAGATCGTATATATTTGTTAAGTAGATAGATGTAGGTGACACAAAGTTCACCGGGTCATCTAGTTATTTAATAAATAGACTTTATGAATGTTCGTGAAGAGGGCGCCACTGGAGGCGGTCACTGGATCCTCGTCAATTACCGAACGTCTAGACGACGCGAGAGTCGAGGAATATCATCAAATTAATGAACGCAGCCGACGACACCAGGCGGCGTTATTTATATTAAAATGTAATAAATACACAGCTTGTCAATTAAATTATATTGTTTTATTTTTAGTACGTAGAAAACCAGAAATGTTTATAGTTTCGCCTTGTCCGTCTTTCTGTCTGTCATATTTATTTTATACAACTAAGGTGGGAATCAAGCAACCTTCCTGATGGTATTCAATCATCGCAGCTAATGGACGCTCGCAACACCCGAGTCATCACTCAATTACTAAAAATCTTTTCACGCCTTTCTTAAAGAACCCCATGCTGTAGTCACTCGGGAAAATCTCGGCAGGTAATTCAGTCCACAACCTGAGAGTCCGTGGAAGGAAATCTCTCTGGAACCGCACAGTTCGTGACCATCTTAGCTCCAATGTGTGAGGATGATTTTCCTGCCGATGGCGAGCGATACGACTGAAGAATTTTAATTATGCGGACAAAATGGTAAAAGAAAAACTAAAAAAATACATTGTGTTTTTCATTATCTACAGTCTACACTATGATATAGATAATGAAAAATATATAGGTGGGCGCGTGAGGACCATTATTTTATTGAAGGCTGCGTTTGCGAAATATATGTGAAAAGATTCCGAGCAGTAGCATATTATAATGAAGTTAAAACTTGGTAATATTATTTTCCCACGATCTTTAATAAGATGGAGGTAAATCCACAAATCAGACTGCTGCTTTGCTATGGCCTATCGCCCTTTCATCAGAGCTCCATTACATTTGATAAGAAGACTAGTAACACTTTTATTCATGTTATACCTATCATTACGATGTTAACCCATATTCATCTCACCGCTGGGATACATGTCTCTCCTCTATGGAAGGAGTTTAAACCTTCTCCCACCACGCTTCTCGACTGCCGATTGGAGGCGGCCAGTGTTTTGAAACCATTCAAAGTCACTGATTTCGGTCATTGTCATCTAATGACAACAGTCAGGACCGATGGACACATTAGTGCTCTCTGAACCAAAGAGGAAGTCGAGGTAATTAAACCCAACCATACAGGCTGCAGTAAATCTTGCGAAACTTGCGTATTCGAATAAACTGACACGCGCAGCAATGCCCTCTGTCAGATTTTTGTACTTATTCATTTTACAAATGCTTACTACAACATATTATTGACAAAGACAATTACCCTTTGTTCGGAATCAATGGTAAGTTGTCCGCCATCTCAACAAAATCCTCAATATCAAATAAGAAATCACGAAAATAAATTATTAAAACTAGGCATCAGTAAAGCACAAGATGACGTTTCGTTCGCACGTTATACATTCTGTTTGTTTGACACTGTGGCACCGCAGTCGATCCCGGCGTGTCAGCTCGTCGAGGAGGTTTTATGTGCCGCCGCCGCGTAAACACTCTTTTGAGGCTTAGCACTCGTAAAGTTCAATGAATAAAGAACCAAAGTCGTGAAAACCCGAGACAGAGTAATGAGTGGATAGATTCATGTGTTTCTAAGGCTCCATTTCTACTGAAAAAGGAGAGAAAATTTTTATATTTCAGTAATTTTAGACTACAACCAAACGGTTTTACTAAATGCTAAAACTGTTAAGATATTACAACGTTATACATTACATAGAGCTCTCAAGTTGTGCAGTGAACTTCTTGCCGAGGTATTCCCAGGAACTGCAATATGGGATTCGTCAAGAAAAGCGTGAAGGGGTTCTCACAGGGTCGGCAATGCGAGAATGATGCCCCTGATACCATAAACGTCCATAGACTGCTATGATTGTTTGCCACTCTAGCGGTATAAAAATACAGATACATGTAGATACTTTCGATTTTTCTACTAAATACAAATAAATATCTTTGATTAAAAATAAATCTTTTATAAAATAGGAAAATTTAATTAATTTATACCAAACTTTAACGAAAATATTTCAACTGTAAACTTCTACTAACATATGACGTTATATAGCTCTATGTTAGAAGAATTTCAATATTTTTTCTACTACGTCCGGTGACAGACAGGCACAACGGCCCGCCTGTGTGTGAAGCGGTTACCATATCCATATTAACGCTCGCAATATGAAGCATCGCTCGCGCGCTGCCACCCCCGCTACTAATTCAGCAAATCCTTCCTTCTTGAATTGGGTTAAATATAAAGTAACGCTTATCAGTTTATTGTTTTTGCTCCTTGAAGTTTTAAGGGCACTTTACGACTTACATTAGCCACCAACGCCTGAAAATTGAATTTTGAAGCGTTGGTGGTAACGATCGAAGGTCGGTGGACTTTACAAAAGGTTAAAGCCACAAACTTATAAAATTATTTTTAGAAATACGTACCACAATCTATTTTTTACTGGTACGAGCCAAAATATTTACAACATACTAGATGATGCCCGCGACTTCGTTCGCGTGGAAATTTTGATGTATATGTTGACGACGTGATCAAAGTGTGGTCAATGCAGGCATGCTGCGTGCTTTGTACCTTCTTCTCGACTCTGAGCTTCGGAGGGCACACTAAGCCCGTTATTGTCATAATTTGATATTCGTGAAGCCGAGTGAAGTAAGCGTTAAATGGCCTTTGGGCGGCTTAAAAAGCTCTAGCCACCGCCAACTCGCAGTTGATCAGCGTGGCGGAATATGCTCTAATTCTAAACTCCTTCGATCGAGGCCTGTATCCCAGCAGTGGGATGCATGCGCCGCAACGGTTTAATAACCGTCTGTATCATCATGGTGCTGCAACACTGAGTCTGATGTGATGTGATAAAGGAACTTTTAACTCATGGTGAAGTCTACGGAAAAAATCAAATCTTTTCTTCTATATTTGGAGGCTAAAGTGTTAAAAGTTTCCAAAGTGAACCAATCGCCAATTTAATTATTAAATAATTAAATTTGGAAACTTTTAACACTCCAGCCTCCAAATATAGAAGAAAATACAGAAGAAAAGATTTGAATTATTTGTTCGAATACGTTCTGTGTGCAACATTGGATGGCAGAATAGAAACATAATTTATGTTTCGCCAGGACGTGCAAGTCTTAGCTTTGTTTTATCTTTTTAGACATTTTTTTTCGTAAATTGGTCCAAACTGCAGTCTTGCGGAAAATACGCAAAAACTCTATTTCAGTAACTTTAACAAACCTTGATTTAAATACACGGTTCCTGTAAGATACAATTTATTGTAGAAACGGTGCATTTTTAAGGACAATGAGTAGCTTATGCCATAAACCTAATAAAACTAAACTACCACAATGCAAAAAATCATGTTGATTTGATCTCTTGCTTTCTTCTTTCTTATTCCACGGGAACCGTACGTTTTTCAGGAATAAACAGCAGGTTATGTCAATCTCTTGAACCTAAACTACTACTATGCAAAAACTATGTCGATTCAATTGTTTTGCTAGGCCGTATAGTTTCCGGTAGACTAGAATAGAAGCACTCCGTCTCTTCCCGTGGATGTCGTAAAAGGCGACTAAGGGATATACATTACCAAACATCAATCAGCCTCCCCAACCCGTCTGGCCAACGTGGGGAGTGTAGGCCCAATCCTCCATCTGTCTAGGACGGACGAGAAAGGGTCGTGCTCCTGTAGTGGAGACTAAAAAGACCTGGTGATGATGATGATGATGATAATTTGTACCAAATATATTAGTTCCACTACGCAACCAATTCTGTCACCGTCCAATGGATGTACAGCGTTATAAACACTTTTTAACAAACGCAGTATAGCAGCTTTACTATCTTTCCGCACGTAACATAAATTATTTACAGCCCGCTCGTAAACGTGCCAGCCTTAATCAGGCAACCTTTATACGAGGATAAACTACGGGAAATCCCAGGTACATTGTTAGCCGTGAATAATTCCGTTGCAGCCAGGAGCTGGTGTGTAGCCTCGTTAGCTTTGATGGCAGCTTGACAGCTATCCGTCCTCTTGGAGTCTGAACAGGCTGTTGATTGGCCCGCGTCGCTGTATTCGAAGAGATCAAAGACCACCAACTTGGAACTCGTGAAAGAAACCAGTTGTTTCATGAATTTCGGTAGTAAATAGTAATTGCAGACAATTTGATTTACACTTCTTTGCGTACTTCCGTCACCAATTAGTTCAAGACTTTCGCAAAATTACATCTGAATCAATTAGTTATAGATTAGTAATTGATTTATGTATGGAACTGATGGTTGGTGAAACAGTGGTCATACATTTTGGAATTGACGCCTTTATAATTAAACAACGATATAACTATGCGTTCACTGCAATTCAATTACAAATTCAAAATAGTATATATTACGAGTATATATGTATATATATATATACAATTTTAAATTTGTAATTGAATCTCCAAACTCCATAAACAAATCCCATGAAATGAATCGTATATATAATATTAAAGTACCTTCCGTTGTCTATTATCGCTTATACTATTGTTATTCCCGCTGCAAATGTAGCTTCTCCTCACATTTGGTATCTTCATAGAACACATCGATCCTCAAAGTTTGTTATTTATTTGCAGTCTCTACTCCTCCCGCCATGTTCGAACACCCCAATCTTTCGGTAAATTTCATAAATCCTTCATATAAGGGGCGCTAGCATTTATATAAAATATATCTTGAGAAACTTGAAACAAAATGGTGTCAAGATTCAGCAGTCAGCAAAAATCAATGTGCTTGACTGAAACCTTCGTCCTTGATTCATCGGAACCATATGATCCCAGAGGTCATTAAAGCACGCCTGCACTGGCGCGAGTTCACGGCTCTCGTTAGACCCGTATTAAGAGTGATTGCAGACAGGAGCCAGTACCTAATGCACTTTATGTCCGCCCCCGCGGCGCGCGCCAACAAATGTTCTCTAATGCCCTGACTTCGTGCCCGGCGCGGCGCCCGGTAGATATATGATCCAATAAAGCTATTAAAAGGCACCTTCTCATATGAATATTAGGTTCTCATATGCACGATACGTTATACCACTAGACGGTAAAGATTTAGAGTAGCTACCGTGTTCTGCATCTGATGCAGAGGTTCAGGTCTCACATTACAAGTTTCACATTTCAGATGTCATTATAAACGTTTCTTTTTTCGTATTTGTGTTTTACGCAGTCGTAGGTATTCTTTGGAATTAATAATGTATGTCTTATTTGACGGCAGACTTCTGTAAAATATACGAGTATGTTCTTTTCTAACCGAGTTGTTCTAATTTTTATTTTCTTGAAAAGTCCCCAGAGAAACCACCCGACAGATCTGCCCCCTTACCACCATCTCTATTTGCGATTCAATAACTGAATAGATTGCTTATTCATACCAATGAATAAGATTCCCCTACTTCTTCCTAATATTAAAGTTTGTCAAAATGTTCTTATGTTTGTGACTCATTCACGATAAATTCTTTATATAATTATGTCTAAATTCTGTGTTCTGTGTAGTAAGCCGCGGGCAGAATTGCTTTTTTCGTAGACTCTCAAAAACTCAGATTATATAAGCAACTAGTGACCCGTCACCGCTTCGCTCGTGAGCTAATGTTTCACAACATACATTTTCAAACATTATCGCGCCGATGTTTTATTTTCCCAAAACCATTTTTCTTGCTATAATACATACAGAAGGATAAATCCCACATTATCCATGGTTATTGAGAATTGATAAAGTGGGCCGACCTTTTATCCCTTGACGAAGCCTCTTTATCCATTGCCGACAATATTAATCGTAAATGAATTTTTTCTTGTGTATCTATAAAAGATAATCGACCCTGCTATCAACGCACAGCTCGAGCCGCTGGACGGATCGGATTGAATTTTATCATACGGGTAGCTGTAATGACGTAGACATTCACTGAGAAAGGATTTTGAAATCTTCCAAGGGGTACTGGCATTCGCGCGTATACTCGTAGTTGCGTGTAAATAGAAAGACGCGGAAAACACACCAAAGTTTCAGCACAATCCATGACGAACTCGGTGTTTGAATTACTTGGCTCCTTTGACTCCGAGGTTAAGGTTTCGATCCCCGCACAACGCAAAAATTTATATACATGAACATGGATGTTTGTCTTGTTTTTTTTGTATATAATATAAATAAGATATTATTGCCTCTTTTATTACACTATACCGAGTGAAAAATGACGAACGACATTGCCAATAATATGGTGTTATATTCATGTTGTTTACTCGATTTGTAAATTGTAATAGTTACAAACATCTCGTTGTAAGTTTTCTTCTTTGAAATAAAACATATTCTCACTTCTGACAACGCTGAGGCGAGTAATAATTTTTCTGTATTTCCGATTTGTTTCGCTGCCGTTATAGCGACATTTGATGACAGATCATGAGCAGCTATCAACATACCTTCACCAGGATCAGATTCATAAACATATGCACTTTTACATACACTGCTGCCAATTGTTCGAAACATGAAAAACAGTAAATTCCGCTCTATCGAAATATATGGCGGACGCGGAGTTGACACTGCGTCTTGATCAAATCATCACATATGATACATATATCTCCTCGACACCTAGGCTAATAAAAACTAAGAGCTACTATAATAATAATCTCTTGCGGTCCTGTGAAAAGGTCCGAGTCACTTCAAACCTGTCCGTAACATAAAAAGTACTCGCAGCTGTTCACAGAGTTCCAGCAGGCTAACATAATGTCTGTGAAATATGGCGGCCGCCGTCCGCGCCGCGCTCACACACCGACAGTTCTATTTCACCGATCATAAACTTTTAGAAGACTCTCTAAAAGTCAGATTTTATAGGCGACTAACATATCGTCCGTGACTTCGACCGCATGACATTTTCATTTTCTATTTAACTTCTTAAGGAATGAATTTCCAAAGATCCCTTCTAAAATTCTCATTTGTGTCATTTACGTAACGTTTGTGCAAAACCTCACGATTCTAGTCCCAGCGGTGTTGGCTGTACATTGATCAGTCAGTCAGCCAGCCCGTCCCGGCTTCACCCGGCTTGTGTTGTACATAATTACACATGTGATATACATAATGAAGATTGCAATATGCTCACACAGGAAGTACAGCTTTCGAAGTAATGGGAGAATGTTTATAAGAAAGTGCAGTTTTCCCGACTTTGTCTTGCACGTAGATACAAGCCCACAAAATTTACACTCTCTATTTATGTAGGTATACAATATTAGTTTAATACATAGGTATACATACTTTATACCAAAAATATTGTAGGGGTAATGATATGCACAACTCGTTGCAGGCAGAATTAAAAATAACTCTATATTTTTAAACTAGCCAAAGTTACTTCCTATAATATCATCTTTCCGCTAGTGAAACTCTGTAAAAATCGATCTAGTCGTTTTGGACATGAACCTTAAGAGACAGACAAAAATATTGTTTGTTTTTGTTAATACCGTATGCCGTAGGTATATACTTTCGTTTGTATATCGTAAAATACTGTTATGTTGATATTACAAATGGTTTTATTTACAGTATAGACAAACAACTATTGCTGTACTGAATAAACAAGTTTTACAAACAGTGTTTGTATAGTGGCAAACGAACGTTCGGAAATATCGTTATGTTTTTATTGATATCACCACTGTACAGACACACGTACGTTACACTTTTATAAGAGACACTTGTTCTTTTAACACATTCCCCGCAGCCTCTGACGCACTGGTTTTTATTGCTGCGAAATGGAAAAGAGATTCGGAAGACTTGCGAACAGATTTGATCTACTCATGAATTTAGAACATTTTATAGAGTATCTTTTATTCGCAAAAGTTTAGAAAAGGAGCTTAGAAATGCACCAGCAATTTCTCTAAAGCTATTAAAACTTTTTGCGACGCGCAAGTGATTTCGCTGATATTAATGTATTCATCATGCACGGTTCGAACACTCCTTTAAGTAAATCTCGATGGAAACTTGATAGTATTTATGCCTGATATTTAACGAGATGCTGGAGAGACGGCTTTGGGTGTGAGAGCACGCGTGGTTCTGCTATCCGAACGCGCGCTAACTATGAACTTGTGAATTCATTTAATATATTAGGCGCTGCCGCGTAAATTGCTGACTTACGCTTTGGTAAGTAATCGTAGAACCGTACGCATCATATCAGGCTACCATCAAGCGAGTGGTATGATTGTTTGTCAGCTTGATACAGCCATTTATACCATTCCTTTGCCGCACGCGACGGGATCAAAATCTACAATGGCAATGTAGATTTTATGCCCTATACTGTATGTTACTAGTGATGAAAGGGCACAGGGCTTTAAATCTTTATGCTTAAGACTAGCCTAGATTTTAAAGATTCGGCTCCAACAATACGACTTGAGGCTTGTTACTAATGTGAAAGTACTCGAGTTTATACCAGTCTTTAGAAGGGGCTCGAGTCAATAAAATGTCTCGTGTCTACTACTAGTAAGAGGTTCAAGGTTTAGTCGGGAGTCTATTAAGTGAAGAACGCGAGCCGTTTAATATGAAACGCCTTTTCTAGAGGTTCTCATCCAGAGCGTGCAGGTCAGGGTAGTTTTTTCAGTCGAACAGCTCCTATTACAATATTAGACTATCAGCGTTGCTGTGATTTGTATGTGAACTAGTTTAAATATTTGATGTTGCCGAGGGAGTTCTAGATAAGAACATCTCTATATTTGCTCGAAGACGATCTCCTCATCATTCGTTCCCCGTATTTATCGCCGTTCGCATCGGGAGCGGTTTCCAGGCGTTATTGACAAAGAGACGAACTTAACGTTAGTTTACTAGATATTCGTCTGGCTCAACATTCCAGGATAATAAAATATTAGTTTAAAGGCACGGTCATAGACGTACAATATTTATTTCTTTCATAATAAACATTCCAGGACAAATTACATACGGTCATCTAGTCCCAAACTAAGCAATGTACTATGGGTACTAGATTACTGATATAATACTTAATTACATTTTTTTGTAAATACATACTTACTTATAATACATAGAAAACACCCAAACCAAAAGAAACAGCACAAGCATTCGATTCCCGCACAAGACAATATCACACACCGAGCTCGTCAATACGTTTTATAGACGCTGGTTTGGCGTGGTAAACAAAGAGTTTCCCTCTCTATAGCGCTGTCGTATGACTGTTTCACACAGTATTGTGCTTATTTTATTATTGCGCTGGGTGACAGACAAGCATACGGCCTGACTGATGTGATTACCGTAGCCATATTAATGCTCGCAACATGAAATATCGCTCCCGCGCCGCCACCCCCGCTGCCAACGCAGCAACTCCTTTCTCTCTGGTGGAGATCACCAGCGGAACTCACAGGAACTCAACAACCCTCAACGGAATTGTTATTCTGCTGCGGCATTCTGTAAGGTGGAGCTACTTTCCCAGACGGGTAAACTGCTTAAATATATTGTTTGCATAAAGTATATTGTTTTATTTTTTATATTAGAGTCTTTATTTGTATTTGTAGTCTAAGTATTTGGAGTCTTATTATTAGCAATAAGGCTGCACATTTAATTACGTTTATCATTTTTATTAAGCTGTTAGACTCCCAAATAAAAATAAATAAATAAATAAAATAAAATTAATTTAGAGGATAACAGCTTGTGACTCAACTTGGCCGTTTTCTGAATATTTCACAAAATGTCTAAAATAATAATCAAAGGTAGGTCTAATAATTCGCACCAAAATCCAGCAGTAACCGCGCGATTTGTTAATAACAATTATCTATCTTTGTGTTTATTTTTATATACTACGCCGGGTGCTGAACAAACCTACGACCCGCCCGATGTAAAACGGTTATTCCAAAATGTGTACCGGCGCGCGGCGACGACGCCGTTACTAGCCCGCCGCGCCGCGCTGAAATTACACACTCATTACCCGCTTTCAGTATTCAGAGCGTCGTCCGTCGAGTACGCCTTCAATACATAATTTGTTAAAGAGGCTCACTAAATACTTCTCATTATAGTTACGTACTGTCTGATGCCCGTAATTTTGTTAGTATGAACTTCGGATTTTAAATATGGCTTACTACTTCGTTCGTGCCACCAAATAAGAAATGAGTTTAATACTTATATATTAAACTCATTTCATATTTAGTGACCATTGAGAGGTTAAGGAGATCTTCGCGTACTGTGCCTTCACAGCAAAAGAGCTCTCTTTGTGAGTTTATATTTCGAATGGTGAAATGACAGGGACGTAATAAGGATTATCGAAAGAATATCTTTTTAATAAGAAAAATATTGATATTCTACTTCCGTTTTCATCTGCCGTATTGAATCCATTCGAATCTGTAATATCAAGTGAACAAAAAAAGCCTCATAGGCTTTCATCATTCAAAGTAAAATTACGTTACGAACCCTTTATTAAATTTTCAGAACTTGTAAACCAGGTAAGTATTAATAACTTATTTAGTACATAATATCAGCTTCCTAAATTCTAAGTGAAATTAATCGTACGTACGTGCACCGCTCAATATTCCAGAGGAGACGACGGACTCATATTCATATGTGCTAATAGCCGTTACGGCGAGCCATCGCGGCGCGGGCCGCAATCACGAGGCGCCGCAACGGCCGCAATCACACGCGCGCAGCTGGGGAGCAGCTGGCCGCGATACGGATTCATCTCTACTGTTAAAGTTCATGGCTGCCTGCTCTGATAACTGGTACTTCACATGCACTTTATTTTTAATTAAAACACAATTCAAATTTATTATTAAAGTTCTTATTTTAACTCTTATACGTGCGGTCGCCGCGACTTGGTCTGTGTGGCCTGTCATACAAACTAGCATCCCTCATGTTAACCTCACAGGGGTGAATTAGATAAAAATATTGTCTCTCAAGTTGAACCAAGTTATACACAATGTTCAAAGATTTGGTAAGTAGTTTTGAAATTGCGAACAAGCATCGCGCGATACAGGATTTTTAAATGTATAAGACTTCATTATAATATTTATTTATTTATATACAAACAGTCTTATTGGTTATATTAGTAAATACATGAACAGTAATATACCTTTAGTTCTATTCCGGGTGTCCCACAGCCGAGCCACATGGAGGGAAAGTATATTAAATATTGAAGACAGAATATTTTTCTGAAAGAAGACATCATTTTATTTTTAACAATAAGTAGAACTGCATTTACAGATTTTTTTTAAATCGCCTGCCTCAACCGAGTATCGAACTAGTGAAAGGTGAAAAAAAAAATCACAAGTATTTTATTATAACCTTCGAAAGGGTTAATTATGTAATTTTATTTTAAATTCAAAAAAAATCACTGAAATATATAGAATAGGATATTAATTTATTATTAAGATATACATAGAAAAAAACTCAATTTCTTTTAATTCCAATTTACATAAAAGCATATTTTATTACATAACATTCTTCCATCTATTTTTACAGGGCAAAAAAAGGCTTTTACAACACTACAAACTCTTGTTCAAAATTTATATTTTAAAAATTTGAACAACTTTAAAGTGTGTCACAGGCATTACATATTAAATTGCACGACCTCCGATCTGTCCGCCGCCGCCGTGCGGGCGGCCTAAATCTGCCAACGACACAATCACGATTAGACTCCGCCGAGCCCCGCGACCCTCGACAACTCACGGGGCTTATCGCGTCCACTTCCCGATCCCCGTGCATTATGAGAAGTGGAAAAGTTTGAAGATCTCCTTATCATTCGAATTCACTTAAGCTCTCCTTTATCTCTCTCGGCTTATCTGTGAACGCTTTACATAACAAAGTAGTATAGACTGCACATTTGCACATCTACATCTGTACTAATATTATATAGAGAGAAGATTTGTATTATTTGTTTGTAATAAACAGGTTCAAAAACTACTAAACCGATTTTAAAAATTCTTTCGCCTACAGAAGGCCACGTGATCAGAGAACATTACTATTGGCCCCGCGAAGCCCGAGCAGGTCACTACACATATAAAATAAATATTATATTTTTTACATATTTTCAACTTTTGTTTCATTTTGACATTCAGTAATGTTTTTCTTTGTGTTATACATTATATTATTTGCAAGATAATTAAAAATTCATTCTCATTGTACTCCCGGTATGACATGCTTGTATATTACAATCTGAAAACGTGCAACTTGCATATTAAAAAAAATATATTGCTATAGAATTGGCGATCGATAATACCGAATGAAAATTAGTGTATTAACAATTTTGGTTCACAGCAGACGGGCCTAGGCTTGTAGGATCAGCAAGTATTTTAAACAAAACCGAAGTAACTGACCACACTGACATTGGACACTCAACAAAAATATTATGAATATGTCTGGTAACATCGTGTGCTAATAGTTATATAGATAGTTACAGCTCGCTCTTTGCACGTGCAGTATGACGATTTTACAGTTTATTAGCTTCTCCCCCGGCTCCGCCCGCGTCAATGTCGATTATTGATAGATAGATATATAGATAGAACATTTAGGGGTATGAAAAATATATGATGGCCGATTCTCAGACCTACTCGATATGCACAGAAAATTTCATAAAAATCGGTCCAGCCGTTTGGTGAGTCTAATCGTGATTGTGTCGTTGGCAATATGAGCTTTGAAATTCCTTAATGCTCTTCTTTATTGCAAATATTAAAAAGTTCCGACCGAAACAAAACAAATGAAAAGCGAAATATATTCATGTAAAATGGAGTCCGCGGAGAGTTTTACATAAAGTTAGGGCCTCCCGGCGGCGGAGACGCGCAGCTCCATAAAACGTACAAGTTTACCCCCGAGACACGCGCCCGCGCGGGCTCCGCTCGCGACTTGCTTGTTCAGCGGTTCATTGTAAAAACTTTCAATTTTATATATCAACCTGGATGCCAAAGAGCATACGACCCGCCCGATTTAAATCGGTTAAACGACCTATAGACGCCTACAACAAGAGAAGTACTGCCCACGCTTTGGCACACCACTGTTTACGCAGTTTCTCCTTACATCTGATGCCCTTACTCACTCGCAAATACACAACAATCAGTCCTTATTGTCATTTGGCTGCGCTCTTCTGTTAGATGCAGGTTCTTTTCTAGTCGGGCTTGATATTCGCTACGCCTCTTTCGCCAGACCCTCGTTAGCTAGTTGAAAGGGTGCACCACATACAGAGTCAATGGTACTACTGATCCTAAGGGGTGATCTCGGCTGGGGCTCAAAAGATGGTGGCAAATCTCAAATATTGTTATATTACTTGTTGCTCCTGAATAGTTATAAAATGACAGGATCTTTTCTGGCATTGAATTTCCTTTCTATGTCAAGAAAATAAGGAAAATTTGAAAATTACTTTTCTGCCGCGCAGTTTTAGTTTTTTTTTTTAGTTAGTTTTAGTTTAGATTTTTATTGTTTTTCTCCTTATGTGACTATTCCGGTGATGGCATGGCAGGCAATGGCTACTTTCACTCCGAGGTCACGGTTTCTACATTTGTGTGCATGAACTGTCTGTTGATCTCCGCCTGGGTGTTTTTTTATGTATTTACAAAACAATACATAGAAGTACATAATAAGAATATGGGCACTAGACAACTGAAATACAGTAATCTAGTGCCCATAGCTTTGCTTACTTTGGGACTAGATGGCGCCATGTAATTGATTGAGGAATATTTATTTATTTTAATTATTTATATATTGTTATATATTTCGTTAAAGTAAATCGAGAACACCTTAAGTTGTTTTTACTTATATCGTAGAGGATACCATCATAAAATACAGAGGTTTTCTACTGTACTCTCTGTACCATTGTATCTGTAAATTGAAATTTGCATTTATTCAAACATACAGTAAACTAAAATGAATGAAAGTGATCTTCATGACAAATATACGTCTGAGACGGCTCAGCGCAATATGTTTACGCGGCTCTCGATAGCTTGTAGCGGTGGGTAGACCAAAATCCTTGAAGCTCTTCAATCTGGGATCAAGCTGGGACACTGGACAATGGATTGTAGGGACATTGGATTAGGACACTTAGAGTATTTTACTGCTTATCCCATGGTGAGTGCTCTGTAGAACTATTCTCCCTTATCCCACCCTTATCCTACCCTCCGCCTTTCGTCAAAGAACCTCACGTGATGGCTTGCGATTTCATAGTTTCACTGCTGCGAACATTTCCTCGCGTATTAAAAAAATCGGCAACTCCTACCTTTGTCGTACCTTTAAAAAGTGGAACGCACTGCCGGCACATTTTCTTCCTCCTTCTTATAATATCGAATGCTTGCGAAGCGTGAAGAAGCCTCTTGCGGGCCAGCATGGCGATGTCAACTGACAAGACACTAAGGTCACTCGCCCGTTGTCGATGCGGTTTGGGCCCCTCTTCTCGCTTAACATCAGGCGACGAGGAGCCATTATACTGAGCTACATATTATAAAATATATATATGTATATATATATATATATATATATATATATATATATATATATATATATATATATATATATATATATATATATATATATATATATATATATATATATATATATATATATATATAATAGGTACCGGCAATCTAGGGTATAAGTATAAAACTGGGGGTTGAGACGAAACACTCACAAAGAGTTGCCACCCTATAAATTTTAAATTATACATTCGGTACTTTCGACATTGAAAACAGCTACGCAGCATTTTTATTTGCGTTTTTCTGTAATATTGATACTTACCCCACAGTTATTATATACTCCCGAGTACGATATACTGATTGAAAAGACTTACGAAGCCGTGCAATTCACTGCTAATCAGACTCGACATGCTCTACCTCGCCTTTGTTAAAAGTTAATGCACACCACTTTTTTTTCTTTTGCTTCTAAAGATAACAGTGAGTCGCCCCCAATTGTTTTACTTTTATACAGCGGTAGCAGCTTGCAGTCATTTTATTGCGAATGCATGATTTTCTGTACATATATCGTTTGGATTATAGAGTCGAATGAACAATGCTGTGACAGCTTTTTGTAAGCAATAGTTGAGAGAGCCATTATTCCTGAAGCGACGGCCGGCGACCGCGGCCACACGAACGGCCGACGCTGACAACAGTGTCGAGTCTCCGGGGAGATACTTATTTATTGTTCTATCGAAAGTTGTGCTCCGTACAGTCCTGGTACTAAGACTTTGTTCCAGAACACACAGGCACCTTATAGTCCTAAACTAAGGCAACTTGTAATTTGGCTGACAAACGCAACGAAATACTCTTTTTTGTTCTGTTATGGCGACCCCCTCTAACCCATACTTATCATTCTGCCGAAATATGGGTCACCCTGGCGTACCTAAGCAAAAATAAATAGGTAGTATATAATTACTCCTTTCATGTGATAGAGTTTAGAGCGTACCCCACCACGCTGTTCAACTGCGGGTTGGAGAAAATTTGTTTTAAACAATACAAGCTTCTATCACATAGAAAGCACTGAGATCAAAACAAACAGCATATAACAAACAAGAATTAAATTAAGCTTTAATCCAACATTTAAACTCTTTAGGTCTAAACATAAATTATGCAAAATGCGAACTTTTTATCTATAATAATAAAAGGCTTTGTCCTCACTGACTGACTGACTGACTGACTGACTGACTCACTAATCAACGCACAGCCCAAACCGCTGGATCTAGAGATTCCAAATTTGGCAAGTAGGTTCCTTATGACGTCTAGGGGTGCACTAAGAAAGGATTTTTCAAAATTCATCCCCTAAGGGGGTGAAACGGGGGTCCAAAGTTTGTATGGGGAAACAAGATTAGTTGGACTATTTTATCCGAAACTTTACACGAGTACTTCTATAGATAAATGAGTAAACACGTGTTTCAGGATTTTTCAAAATTCAACCCCTAAAGGGCTAAAATGGAGTGAAAAAGTCTGAAAATCGTCATGGGTATTGTTTTTATGGTTTATCGGGTCGCTGATTACGAAAACAACAACTATTTTATAATCCAACATAGCCCACGTGACATAAAATCCCCCCCTCATCATCATCATCACCCTATGGGGGTGCGATGGGGTTGAAATGTTATAATATCAATATGGGTGTTGATTCTATGGTTTTCTGGGACGTCAATTACGAAAATCGCATCGATTTGAAAATATAACATAGTGGACACGAAATAACCTAAAAGGATTCTTCAAATTTTTCCCGTAAAAGGGTGAAACGGAGGTCCAAGGTTTGTGTAGGGAAACGAGATTAGTTTGACTATAGATAAATGAGTGAACACGTGTTTCAGGATTTTTCGAAATTCAACCCAAAAAAAACGGAGTAAAATGGGGTTAAAAAGTCTGAAAATCATGAAGGATATTATTGTTTTTATATTTTATCGAGTCGCTGATTACAAAAACAACAACTATTTTAAAATTCAACGTGGCTAACGTGACCATAATCATGTAATTTTTTTAAACTTTGATTTAACCTTTTTAAGCTGATGGAATGAGACTTGTGTGTTGACTGAAGTGTTATCCTAATAGGTTTTTAAATTTGTATTTGGCGATTATACGATCGCGGGCGGCCGGCGCGGCGAGGACGGGACGGGTGTAGTAGTAGTTATCTGGAAAGTTCTTGCATCCGTATTTAGTACAATTATAGGTGCTACATGACCCTCATGTAAAAGAAACTGCGTCCTTCAAATGAAGCTACATCTAGTGTCGAAAACTAATTGAAAAACCTATTCTAAGTATCGACTTTATGGGATATACCTACTTAATATAAGAATTTCGGTATTTTTCAAAGAACGAAGTCAAGATTCACTAAATTTATATTTGTGGAAGGTGTGATGATGCCCCATACCATTAAAGCTTTGGAAGGTGATGGAGCTGGCCTGTTCAGCTCCATCTCCTACCACTTGCATGGAACGGAGGTGTATCGTCAGGAGGTTCGTGCCACCATTGTTCACGTATTAAACAACTGGAACGATTTGTTGTTGAGTAAGGACAGTAAAGGATGCGCTGTTGAGGAATCTCTCTTGATAACCCGCATTCCCATTATTCCATAAGACCACCTACTTCAATTTAAGAGACTTCACTTCTATTTCCCATAAAGGTGTTTCGCTATGACCATTATCAAAGCTCAGGGGCAGTCTATAAAGGTCGCTGAGGTTGACTTGAGACAGGACTGCTTCTCTCATGATCAGTTGTATGTAGTTTGCTCAGGAGTAAGTTCTCCTGGAAGCATTGCAATTTTGGCTCCTGATGCGAATGCCAAAAATATTGTTTACCGGGACGTCTTAACCTAAATGGTGTATGTTTGTGATAATGATCAATACGAAACAAAAATATACGCTAATCAGGAGTGTTCCCGTAGCGAAGCACGGGTACTTTGCTAGTTTCGGATAATTGTCAACAAAAAAATGCAATAGTTTCGAGTTTGGCTGCAATTGCCCCCGATATCAAAATCTTAAATAAATCTACATTACGCCTCCTTGGGTCACCTGTTTTCAATGAATCCTTTTCTTCTTTTATAGAAGAAAAAATACAAAATTTTCAGTTCGTTTCGGACCGCCTTTCAAATATAAACACACACATAGCTTTCACTATCTTGCGTTTTTGCCTTTTTGTTCCAAATTTTACGTACGTGCTACGGTGCTGCCATTTTTGGAAACGACCGGATTTGACAGAAAAATTGGACGTAATTATTAAAAATACACTTTCGGCTCTGCTTAATGTTAATTTAGACGATCGTTCATGGGAACAGGCCTCCCTACCTATTAGATTCGGAGGCCTAGGAATTCGCAAAATTACTAGTGTCGCTCTCCCAGCATTTTTGTCTTCCGTTCATAGCGTTAAAAATCTTTTTACCAAAATTTGTACTGATTTAACTCCAGAAATATGCCATGTAACGGATGCCAAACATGCTTGGACGAGTCAAGATCCAAATTCAAAATTTCCAGATTTTCCATCATCACAGAGACAGTGGGACGAGCCGCTTTGCAGACTGTTACGAAATAACCTTTTACAAACATGTAGCAATTCTGCAGAGCGTGCCCGTCTCCTGGCTGTAGCGGAATGGGAGTCTGGATTATGGCTACAAGCATTACCATCTCCTAATTTAGGAACTCTGTTGGATCGCGATACCTTTCGTCTAGCGGTGTGTCTGCGTTTGGGCACTTATATAAACGCCCCGCATCGTTGCCCCTGTGGTGATACTGTCGATCAACTTGGTCACCACGGACTTTCGTGTCTCAAAAGTGCAGGCCGCATACCACGCCACGCTAGCCTTAATAATATCATTCACCGGGATCTTGCCAGCGTCCGTACACCCGCGGTGTTAGAACCGAACGGGCTTGCACGTGATGATGGGAAGAGACCGGATGGAATGACACTTGTGGCCTGGAGGTTGGGGCGACCTTTGGTGTGGGACGCTACCTGCGTCGACACCCTTGCGCCGTCTCATCTTCGGGTCACTGAAGTTAGGGCTGGTGCGGCTGCAGCGTTTGCTGAAAACCTCAAACGGCGAAAATATAGTTGCTTGGATCAGAGCTACATATTTGAGCCGTTTGGGGTAGAGACGCTAGGTCCGTGGGGACCATCAGCACATAAACTGCTTCAACAGTTGTCAAAAAGATTGATCGAAGTATCACATGACCAAAGGGCTGGCCAATATCTCGGCCAGAGGATTAGCATTGCCATTCAACGTGGCAATGCTGCCAGCCTTTTGGGCACTTTTCAAATGGGTAACGATTTGGCGGGGCTTCATTATTTATAGTTATTTAATTGTAAGTTATATTTTTAAGTAGGTATTTTATTTATAAGTTATTTGTATATTAATAGTTATTTGTAAAAAAAAAAATATGAAGAAATATATACATCTGTCAGATAAAAAAAAAAAAACAAACAAGAATTGATGTAATTGCGATTATGGTTCTACGAAAATGGCATAATTTCCACTACAGAATCTGGAGGTGAAGGGCACCTCCTCTCCCTCCACTAAACACAATTTCCGCCCAATTCTTATAAACAAATATTTGTACTGACCTTAATAAAAAATATGTCAACAACAAATAATGTAGCGACTTTATTTCAGCTCCGGTCGAGGTGTACGTATTATAAAAGGTTTCGCGACGTTTGTGTTGAAGGTTGTGTTGAAGGTGCTCGCGTTGATGTTATTTTTTTCGAGTAATCCCGGTTCGCGAGTTCATTATTAGACCTATTTATAATAACAGAAATTTAGAAAACGGATACTTTGTACTTAAAGGGAAATAACTACAAAGTTTTTGATCATTTCATAGACGGTTAGTACTCATAAACGATTATTGCGATTATAGTATATATATAACGAGAAATGAAGTTTTTACTTCTGTCGTGTTGCCAAGCACTCGCAACGAGCGCCTCACCAGTTTTTTTTTCACTTTGAAAAATACTTCTTTTGAGAGGGCTAAAAGAGTTGATGTCACAGATAATAAAAATTACATATTTGTATAAAGTGTGTACTACCAGAAAATAACATGTGACCTACTACAAATACCAGAATTACACCTCGCTCACACTTTCAACTAGTCGAAAAATGCGATCCCAAGTATCTAATATGGTAGTAAGTATTTATGAAATAATCGAATTTTTTTCAATTATTTCGTTCCAAATATATCTTTACTGGACTTTACGTACCTAGCTGCTCTCACTCGTCTGTACTTATACATAATAGAGTAACTATTTTAATAACAGTCGATCGCTGGGCCGCGGCCGGTTCAAATAAGTAAGTATTCCGAAACTTACAGCTAACGCTCAGAAAGGCAGCTTATTAAAGAACTAAATGTTATCTTTGAAGATACCTATTTATATTTTCATTCATTCATACACGAGTTCGTCTTAAAATGACTGCTTTTAATAACAATGCCGACTTGATATTTCACGGTGCGAGCGTTTATATGGCAGCCGTAACTGCTTCACATCAGGTGACACCTGGTACCTGATGTTGCATAAACATGCAGCATTATTTTTGTATTGGGCAAATAAAGCACGTGTTATCTATTTAGTTATGAAACTCGCCTGGTAAAGAGGGCGCAGTGCGATCAAATCAGACTCCATCCGCACTTTACAAATCAGGACTGAACAATTTTCAATGCGTATGTCACTATTACTATTACGTGAGGAGAAATTAAACAGACGACACAATATTATAAGTATTCAAGTTTTAATCAGAGAATATCTAATCTTCATAGTACATAATCTGCAATTTTCTTAATTAAGGTAATAAGCTACTTGGCTCAGTGCTCGTTTATTTAACTGGGATAACTACCAGCCGCGCGGCGCCGCGCCGATCACTTGGCAACCTTCTGTGGAGGCTTCGGAGGGAAAATTAAATCGCATTGTTTTAGACGTGGGAGTTAATGAACACTTCCCAATTATAAGGGGCTTAACGAGGATATAATTATAACGTTTCGTCGCCCAACACCACCTTAAATGTTATCATATTTTGAGGAGTAAGTGGCTCATTGTCTTCTTTACTTACGGGGCGTGCTTTGTGACGGCGAACAAACGAGGCTCTGACAAGCTCAAGTCGAAACCGACCAGAAAAATACGTTCAACTAACAGACATAAACCCGATAATTTATGAAATATAAGAACGGGAATTAACACGGTCATGCATAAAGGTATTTACATACCTTTATTATTGCATGAAATCTTCGTTCTTAAATTTCATAAATCATGCAACGCGATAGTTTAAAAGTTATTAAAAACCCGACAAATCACAGTACCGTTATGATTAGTGTGTTCATCAGAGTGTCTGAGGTCACTCGCCTGACGAGATAATGTATATGCAGCGCGTATCTCTGCGCATAAACTCCTTTTCGTTACAAACGTCTATGAACTACGGCGACAACTTTTTATCTGGCGAGCCAATGTTGGTATTGGGCGTTGTGCAAAAATAGTTATTTGTTATGCAAGGCTGCAAAGTTAATTTTTGGCGCGAGTACCTTGTATTGAAACCTGAGCAAGCGAAGGATTCTAGGATTGAAATATAGAAAATTTCAATCCTAGAATCTAGGTTCAAATATAGAATCCTGAGCGTAGCGAGGGTTTCAAAGGTACGAGACGCTAAATAACTTTGCTGCCGAGCGCAACACACAACTTTTCACCTCACTAAAGCGAGGAAAATGTTAGGTGCAAGAAATAAGTATTTGCATTTCAATCATCAATGGACTGGCTGCAGAGAATATAAACTATTACGAAACCAATGAGGTTCTATATATATGTAATTTATTGTACGAAACCTTTTACCTTATGGGGTGTAAGTGGTTCATCAACATCTTTGTACCAAAGCCAACTTCACCTGCACGCGGTGCACCCTGCTGACTGACAAACGAAGCTCTGGCGAAAAGAGAGGTAGGGAGCGTAATTGTAAGCTACCCGACTGGGGAATGTACCTCCACCTCACAGAATACCGCAGCCAAATAACGGTTCCCTTGAGGGCTGTTGTGTTCCTGCGAGTGAGTGAGGTCACCAGAAAGGAAGGAGATGCTGCGATGGCAGCGGGGGTGGCGGCGCGCGAGCGATATTTTATGTTGCGAGCGTTGATATGGCTACGGTAACCGCTTCACATCAGGCGGGCCGTATGCTTGTCTGCCACCCGACGTAGTATAAAAAAAAAAAAAAAAAAAAAAAAAATTGAATAAAAATATTCGAATTTTAAAAACACTTTCCACGCTAGCGGATAAAGTGCGATTTTCCACGCAGATTTCGAATGATAAACAGAGCTTTTACGAGCTAGTGAGGTGAAAAAGATATTGTTATTTTATTTTTTAAAGTTACGAATACATCCTAGACCAACGCTGTAAACGGAGAAAAACATTCTTCGGTGTCCACTGGTGCGACGAATCCCGTATCTTACAGCAGAACAAATCTGAGTAAGTATTGACAACTGCTAACTTCAAAATATTAAATTATACAAGTGCGTCGACGAGGCCAAATTCTCTAAGTAAGATTACATATCATTGTGATGCATTTGCAGGGCGGCAACGTACTTAATAAACCAAAATAAGCCATAAATTAAAATTCCATCTATATCATCCTGATAATTATTGTCAATCATCTACGACAGTACGTTTTTTAAGACATTTTCTTCCACGAACTGTGAAATTGTAAAATCAATTTCCCTCAGCAGTATTTCCAAATAAATACGACATATGAGCCTTCAAGAACAGAGTTAATTTTTCCCTTAAAAGGCTGTTAACAGATCGGCTATTCCATGGTGTTGTTGATATCTACGGGCGGCGGTGATTACTTTCCATCAGGTGACCCACGTGAACGCTTGCCCGCCTTACATATGAAAAACTACCGACAGTAGCCTCACTACCAGGTGAACCGTATGCTTCATTGACATCTTTTTCTTACACGTATAAAATTCGGAAATGAAAAAAAAATCACTGAATTACGTTTAAGTATACGAACTAACTTTATTTGACTTTTTTCTCAATGAATCAGATATTATACACAGTGTACTTGCCATATAGAGGCTCCCTCGCTGACTCCGCACAATTCCATATCATATTCATACGGAATGTGCTCCGCGGAGGCTTTTGTAAAAAGTTATGATCACAGGAAATTCGCTGAAAAAGTAGATTCAATAATACGTGAGCGGTTTGCTGAGCGCCGCCGCGCCGCCCGCCCTGCGCCCGCCCGGACGTGGAACGCGCTCACGAGGCTTCAACTAATACTGAGTATTGTGTAAAAGGAATATTACACAATGGAATTTTAGTTCAGTAGATAAAAAGTACTCGAAACCTACTATTTTTTTCATTGTCTTGCACTCTGGGTCCAATTTGGAATAGTTTGTTCGAGACCGCACGCAAACACATTCATTTGCGCTTTACACAAACTTAATTTATTTTTATAATCGTAGTTACTTACGATGGCATATTTGTGTGAAATGGCCGGCGTATGAAAAATGACTCCTCTGGAGTCGTTGGATTGTGGAGAACGTGATAATGAATAATATTGAAAATAAAATAAAATTGATTTAACAAAATTTTATTTACGAGATAATCAAAAGGCTTATGTTTCTGGCCGTGGTGTCAACTCGCTACCCAACAGACATGTCGACAAACTGTAGATGTTGGTACTCACTATTGTAGTACATAATTTTCTTCAATACGAGCAGCGAGTGGCATATAATAAAAACACGGATGAATTCGACACGACACTGACGATGATATGATATCCCTAACTTCACTTCCTGTCTCATGAAACACTATACGAAAATACAAATAATGCCTGCTGTCACCGACAGGTTTGATCGCTTCCAAATAAATATTGGCTCGAACGTGTTTGCTCCGAGTCGGGATTTGGCGTATTAGATACCATCGTTGTATTCGGATTTATCAATATTATTTTCAGTAAGAATCGAGGCGCTTCAAATGTCTACAATAATGTCTGACTGAAATATAAAATGAAATATGTTTAACCCATTGTTTAATATGATGCCAATCGGCCATCGCTCAGCACTAATGCTGTGCCATACTTATGTAGATGCACAGCACCGGCAGTCAACTGGTGCCAGCACGAACATCACCGGGAGCGGCTCCCTATGTGTATGGCAAAAAATACAGACAAAACAACAATTCTTATCAAGCTCTAAACACCCAGCATCCAGGGCCATGAAATTATGTAACATTGTATTGTGCCGAGCCGCAACAGCGAGTGGAGGTGTGACTACTGGATGATACACTGACAATTGACACACGTCTAATTGATGGTTCGATACGTCACTTCCTTTCCCTACCCTGTAGGGTTTACTGTAGTAAATTGTCAACACGATGAGCAGTGTCGCGGCAAGTCACAAGTGCCTATTATAATTCTTTGATTGTTCGTTTATGTTTGTACTTTATTACTCATGTGTGTGTCATTGCTCTACTTTGTGCAAACTTCTTTTCGCAATACAAAATTGTAATACAGCAAAGCTAATTCTTTTTTTTTTTTTTTACTATAAACAAAACAACGAAGTGCATTCACCAGCACAACTCAGACTGAACATAAACCACAGTGAAGGAGATGCAAGCAGCTCCATTTTCATCATCTTTTAGAGGATAATACAGTGATTAACCCAACAATACCACGTATAACACATGAAAATAAGGGAAATTACATAAAGTATACAATAAGATGGCCGTGTGGTTTCTGGCAGTCTCTTCCCGTGGATGGCGACTAAGGGAATAACATTACTAAACATCGATCAGGCCTCCCCACCCCGTCTGGCCAGCGTGGGGAGTGTAGGCCAAATGCTCCTTCTGTCTTGCACGGACGAGAGAGGGTCGTGCTCCCGTAGTGGAGACTAACACCGAATACTGACGAGATTCATCAACAAAGAAGAAGAAGAGGTACATCAACAAGTGTTTGTTTTATTTTAACACTGAAAAACTACTGAACCAAATTGGTTGCCAAGAAAAACAATATGTTTCCTGCACACCTACCAAACATTGGAGCAGAAGCTTGTGAGTTAACTTAACAAAAACATATAAAAAATGTATTTTCACCACAACTCGATTCATAGACCTCGCTCGGTCGGTCACCTAGGTAGTGATTCTCGTCTACCTGTCTGTCTGTTTATCCAGAAACTGCGGGACGGATATTGATGTTGTTTTAAAAGAAGTTAGATATTTATTTACCAATATATAACCTAATTACTAGCTAAGATATAAATATGTATTTTTTAACCAATTTCCAAAAATTGCGCCCTCGTGGACGTGTACGTGTGGGATCGGTAGTACAAGCGAGTAGTAAGCCAACTAAGTGGTATCTCTAACAATATAAGGAAAGGTCGCTTCGTCTAATGCGATTTCTCGTTTTCCTTCTTTCATACGAAACTCGTTCAGTAAAGCTCCTTATATTTAATCCCTCGCTGTCTTATTTCACGGAGATGGGTTATATTTTGGACGCCCTCGACGCGCGCCGCCGCTACGCGCGACGGTGCGACAGCTGACGTATTTACGACTCCCGCTCCGGCTGCCGAGAGTGTTGGTATCGAATGTATCACATCGCGGCGCAATACTTCTTTCTTTTGACAGTAATTTACTACCATCCAAGAATAATAACTACTGACCGCTACCGATGGTCGGGTGGCTAGTTATGGCAGCTTTAACATTATGGGCCATGGTTCAATACCGCTTCTAGACATAGTTTTAATTTATTTGAATCTTTAATATACAATTTGAGTGCTGTGCTATAGAAATTAAAATGTATAATTTAATAATTGTGACCAAATTCAAATGTTGACATATTTCTTGTACAATTAAACAAATAAATATTACTGGACAATTTACACAGTACTATAGGTACTAGACAACTGATAAATGTACTTAAATACATTTTTTTTTTGTTAATTCATAAAAAACACCCAGACCAAGACAAACAGACATGTTCATGCACACAAATGTTTGCCTTGTGCGGGAATCGAACCCGCGAGCTCGTAGTCAAAGTAGCCATTGCTAACCATTCGACCACCGAGCTCGTCATTTAATTAAATAAAATAAAAAATAAAATTTAATGTTACGTAAGTTGATGAGAAAAAACCGGCCAAGTGCGAGTTGGACTCGCCCACTATTATAATTTTGATATTTTTCATTATAAATAAGAAATAATGCGTCGGAAAAAATAAATAAAATATATTTTGCAATGTGTACATTCCATTTATACTGTAGGTACGTGTATAAGTGGCTTCGACCGCGACTTTGTACACGCATATCCCGTTATCCTAAAAAATTCAATAATCCTTTCTTGGCGGTAACCTACCTCACAATCAATACCTGTATACTAAATTTCAATCCGATCCATCGAGTAGTTTGAGCTGTTCGTTGACAGATCAGTCAGTAACGGTTGCCTTTTATAGATACACGGAGAAGATAAGGAATGTAATATGTGTGTCAGGTGAGAGCTAACGTCTCATTATCGCGGGAAGTCGCTCTACTATATCTGTTCATACCTCTAGGATGGTAATCAAAGCAAACGGGTTAATACGTCGTTACCAGCCGCCCAAACGTCACTGAGTCTACACAGGACGCAGGGACAAGGGACGCTGGGTGATTAACGACAACAAGCTCGCTAATTAAACTCTGTGTGAGATGCGATGCCTTACCTCGATATCTGGATATCGACTAAAGAACCTGTTTCAGTTGATATTGCGTTAGAACAGAAAATGTCAATATTTTGCTTTCATGAAAAACGTCCATGTAGTAGACTAGGAACGTCATTGAACACGAAGCCCGACCAGCGCGGGACGAACTAACGTGCCGATGGTTTCTTACGATGAATATAGACGAGGAGTTGCTGGTTGTGGTTAGAAGTTCTTGTGGAACAATATATTTTTCACCTCGAAATCAATGGATTGACATTTTTTTTTCACGGGGATAGTATTAGGTCTGAAGAGTGATACAGGCTGCTTTTTATCTCAGAAAGATATAATATTATCATAGAAAGTTTTATTACAATACTGACCACGCGAGCGGAGCATTCCTTTGTTTTCTATCTTTCATTTCGAAAGGAACCAATTGATTAACATGATGATTAAAATGATGATAAGGACATGACAGTTAAAAGTCTGGAAAGTGATTTAGGCTACTTTTTACTTATTTATTTATTTTTATTATCCCGGAAAAATCATGTTATTTACGAGAGGAAAAGTTTAGTTAAAATAATGCCGATGTGAGCCAAGCTACAATTGCTTGTTTTTTTCGCCTTCACTTCGAATCGAAAGAATTCAATGGATTGACACGTTTTTTTTTTACGGGGATAGTTTCAGATTTGGAGATTGACATATGCTTCTTCTTATCCTGTAATACGATCTTATTCTCACGGGAGAAAATAAGTTTTATTAAACTGATGACCACGCGGGCGAAGCCGCGGAGCAACAGCTAGCGTTAAATATAAGTGCAGATTGCCTCATTGCTTTTATGTTCACTAAGTGATTTAAAAATACTTAGTTTATTATCTCTTACGAAATTAATCATTTTCAATGGTGGTACTAGTGTATGGTGATAGATTTACTCAATAAGGCATACAATGCACTAGCATAAAAAAATACTTCGACGAAGCTTAAATCGTAGTTTGATATAATATACAGCGTAGACGGCGTACTACACGGCGTAGCATCTGTCATAGTATCTTGCGTAGCATCTCATGTAGTATTTGGCATTGCTGAGTATGCCACCAATGCACGTGGCGTAGCACTTCGCGTAGCACACGGCGTAGCATCTGTCGTAGTGTACGACGTAGAATCTCGCGTAGCATCTCGTAGCATATGCCATGACATTAAGCACATGACGTGGAGTAACAAACGGCGACATAGAAACTTCTTAGTGGCAAACGGAAAGTCATTGTGATGTTATTGTTCTTACGAGTACATATCTTTATTTATTCAAGGAACTTTTACAGCGTCCAAGGAAGACAGTATTTTGCGAATAAAAATAAGAGTAACAAAAGTAAAACCGTTCTTGAAGTTAGGACTTTGTATAACAACTTTGTATTATAAACTATTTTGAGACGTCGTAGCAATGCACTGCACGGCGCGCGGCGCACATAAAGCTCAGTTGCACTCGCCTCAGTTGCCTCCGACGGTATATTATTTACATCCGGCAGTGTTTCACCCTCGATAAGTGCTCTATTTGACTTTATAGTACATCAACTGACAAATAAACATAGGACTCACCTAAAACGGAACGAAACGGAATGGAATGGAATGAAATGAAATTATTTACCCTGCCATTGGGCCCTTGTGGGCACTTAGATACGTCTTACACATTTTTATTTATAATATTTTTGGGATGTTAGTGGTTCATCAACACCTTTGAACCAAATCCAACCTCACCTGCACATGGTGCACCATGTTGACTGACAAACGAGGCTCTGGCGAGAAGAGAGGTAAGGCATAGCGTATTTTTTAAGCTGCCGTGGTGATTGCCTTCCATTAGGTGACTCACACGCTTGTTTACCCTCTCTCGTATAAAAAAATTCTTTATCATTTTTAATCTACTAACATTTCGGTATCGACGAAGTAGAAATGCTATCAATATATTTTTCTGGCCCGTATGGTTATAGAAAGAAAGTGTTAAAGAAAGGAAGTTATAAAAACTCTACCGTGTGATATATCAAATGACACAGATTGGCTTGGCTTTTGGGAAAATATTATTAATTATAATGTAATTTTAATAATAATAAATATAATGATTGGAAACGAATGGACTCAGCTGCAACCGTGGATGATAAGGTTCAAATTTTCAATGATATCGTTCTCGGATTGTACAATCGTCATGCGCCGGTTAGAGAAGTCAAACTCAAACATCGTCCTGCACCTTGGATGTCAAATGACATTCGAGTGGCTATGAGGAATAGAGATCGTGCGTTTCGTCGGTATAAAAAGGTTCGATCCGAGGATAGCTGGACAGCGTATAAAATTGCAAGAAATCGGTGTAGCCAGCTGATACGAAATGCTAAGCGCCGCCATATCCATAACAATGTATCAAGCGGATCTTCTGCGGATGTATGGAAGTTTCTGCATTCACTTGGGATTGGTAAATCTTCCAGCACAGAGGTTCCTTCTTGTTTCAGTTTAGATGATTTAAATAAACATTTTTCCACCATTGACATATTAAATCCCCTCACCAAACAGCAGACAGTCGACTCCATTGCTGATCTTCCATCTGTCAATGTAGACTCTTTCGAATTTACTCCTGTGAGTTCTGGTGAAATCAGGAAGATTATCATGTCCATCAAGTCCAAAGCTGTCGGTTGTGATGGTATTAGTCGTTTTATGATTATTACAATCCTAGATCAATTACTTCCAGCCATTACTCATATTGTCCTTTTCCCCCCGGACCACCGCCAGGTGTTAACGTGTACCGAAACTACGTAGAATTTTATTTAAAATCAAATAATCTAAAAATTCAAAAATTAATTCATCGAAAATACGCGGAGTGCATAAAGTGAAAGAAGATCGCTCGTTTATTGCCACTCGGACCCCGCCTCTAAAAGTGCGCGCGCGCAACTGACCGCGCGAGGCGACTGACGTGACTGGACAGCGTGCGCATCGTTGACCTCGCCCAACACCCACACAGAGGTATATTAATCCAATAGCGCTTGCGTAACTTATCGCGGTCTTGGGTCAGCGCTCCGGTGCCATAGACATTAAATAAAATGAACTCGCCAGTGGACGAAACTACTAAGATGAAAACGCCACCGAATTTCTCGGCTCATCGAGGAATTAAGAGAAATCGAGAAGAAATATGTAATTCTATCGTAGAAGAACTGCAGGAATTCAAGGAAGAGATGCGGCAAATTATATCTCAGTTTACTACCTCTCAAGGAGCTGAGCTAAAAAAAGTAACATGCTCGTTGAAACAAATTCAACAAACAAATACAAACATCGAAACTTCCATTGCCTTTTTAGCAGCTCAGAATGAAGAACTTAAGAAAAAAGTCGACCAACTCGAGAAAAAAGCAAAAGAGGACCGAGATTATGTGATATTACTGGAAAATAAGATCGAGGAATTACAAATGGGAAGTCGTAAATGTAGCTTGGAAATAAAAAATATACCTAAGAGAGAGAATGAGACAAAAGAAGACCTCATTGACATGATGTTAAACCTCTCGAAAAACATTGGTTGTACGTTAAGTAAAGAGAACATTAAGGATATTTATAGAACGCGTGGAAAGCAAAGCGAGAAGAAAAATACGCCGGTAATTGTGGAAACCGGTTCAACGCTTCTTAAGACCGAGTTCTTGAAGATGGCTAAGGTTTTTAATACAAGGAACAAAACGAAATTAACCTGCAAACAACTTGGCTTTAAAACACAGAAAGATATTCCTGTTTTTGTGTCGGAAAATCTTACAGCAAAAGGGGCTCGTTTATACTTTTTGGCGCGTGAACTGGTCAAATCTAAACAGTACAAGTATTGCTGGTCTTCCTATGGTAAGATCTATCTGAGAAAAACTGACAACTCGCCTATAATAATTATAAGAAGTGAAGAGCAGATACAACAGCTTACTAGAGAAGATTGACTAGTAGTACTATCTATCCGCGAACACAATGAGCGCTGTAATAGAATCTGCCCTCTGCGGATATTATTATTATTATTATATTTTTTAAATATCGGCTTGGACCCGTTCATCTCGATGGCCTATTCTGGTAAGGATATAATTGGTATTATTCACCTCACACACATATATGCACAAAGTCAGTCAATCACACATTCAACATTCACCATTCATCATTCATGTACTCATAAATCTGTCATGAATTGCGTTTTTGCATACATACCACTTACAAACATACCCACTATCATGCATGCATATCTACTTGCGATTCAAACAATATACATACTCCCTAATAAAGAATATGGATGAGCTTCTACAAGCAACACAAGAATTGGACAGTCTTGAGATTGCACAGTCTATTGAGTGTGATGTCAATGACTTGAATAAACACGTTACGGTGGGTAAGCGCGACCTAACTATAATTTGTCAGAATATAAGAAGCATTTATAAAAACATAGATGATCTCATGATTACGATATCAAACCTCAAATTTGAATCTGATATTATAATCTTAACAGAGTGTAGGTTTAATATCAATAAGCCAGTACCGCACCTCGACGGATACCAGTCATTTGTCACTTCAACGCAACGAAATCAAAATGACGGGGTGGCTGTATATGTTAGAAATACACTGAAACATAAAGTTATGGAAATTCATTTAGCCCAGGCATCGTGCTTACAATTAGACATACAAAGTAATAGAATATTATGTATATATCGCTCGCCTTCTTACGGTAATATCGATGCTTTTCTTGATTCATTGAGTAAACATCTTGACACACTACCGTCACAAAATAATATAATATTAGCAGGTGACATTAACATAAATTTGAAACCAAAATCTACTGAAACTTCGCGAGATAATAAAAATAGAACAGACTATCTAAATATGCTTTCGGGATTTGGCATCCTACCGGGGCATACGCTGGCTACTAGAGAAAGTAGTTGTCTGGATCATTTCATGATTAAAATAAATAAAAGTAAGGATACTGCGTCGATAGCTGTTTTACATACGAGCATTACTGACCACTACACATTGTTGTTGATACTATCAAAATCAAAAAGTACCAATATGGAATTCAAAACGAAAACCACCGTAGATTTTGAAAATGCTCAGAAATACTTACGGGAAAGTAATCTTTCAGATCTATTGTTATGCGATGATCCGATAACTCTTACAGAACTTCTGGTGGAACAGCTGGCCAAGTCCATAACACTAAACACAAATAAAGTAAGTATACCCTGTAGTCAGCGAATCATCAAACCCTGGATTACCTCCGGGGTACTCCGTTGCATTAAACACCGTAATAATTTACAAAAATAAGTTCGTAAGGATCCCCATAATAAAACATTAAGACTTATATATGTGAGATATAGAAATTTCTGTAATAATTTAACTAAAAACCTAAAAAGAAAATATGAAACTGAACTAATCGCTAACTCTGTAAATAACAACAAAGAACTTTGGAAAAATATAAAAAGAATTACATTCACAAACAAATCAAAAAGTCAGAATACCGAATTGTTAAATATTAAATCCTCACCAATAGAATCTGCAAATTATACAAATATTTTTTTTGCTAACGTAGGAAAAAAAATTGCACAGGAGATCCAACGAAATCACTGTACTGGCTTGACTTCTGACTTAACCTCACAACCCAATTCATTTGTACTTTTGGAAACGGATCCAGATGAGGTAGATCGAGTACTGATGAATTTAAAAACTAATAGTGCTCCTGGTTGGGAAGGCATAACGACGGGGTTTCTGAAACATGTTAGAAAGGAAGTAGTGCCCATAATAGCACATCTCGTGAATCTGTGTTTCAAACAAGGCATATTTCCAGCCCAGCTAAAGAAATCTGTCATTACTCCTGTGTTCAAGAGCGGAGACAGAGGAGACGCCAACAACTACAGGCCAATTTCAGTATTGCCTGCATTATCAAAAATTATCGAGAAACTTATGAATAATCGTCTTCTTAAATACTTGAATGTTTTTAATTTACTGTCTGATTCGCAATATGGTTTTCGACATGGCAAATCTACGGAGGATGCTGTCACGGCGCTTAGTTCACTTGTCACAGATCAACTAGATAGAGGTAATAAGTGCTTAAGTGTCTTCCTTGATATTAAAAAGGCCTTCGATACCGTCTCTGTTCCGATATTAATAAACAAACTGGAGAAGTTGGGTATAAGAGGAATGCCACTAAATCTCTTTAAAAGCTATCTCACAGAAAGAAAGCAGAGAGTAAGGCTGGGACAAAGTATAAGCGATGATGTTGATGTATCTTTTGGTGTCCCACAAGGCAGCGTGCTGGGTCCGACACTATTTTTAATATACATCAATGATATCTACGACCTGAAAATGGCAAACACTAGAATTTTTTCATATGCCGATGATACAGCTATCGTATTTTATGGGAAAACCTGGCAAAAAGTGGAGGCTGCTGCAGTTAGTGGAATCGCTCAAGTAGCTGCTTGGCTAAACAACAACTCGTTATCATTAAATATATCAAAAACGAACTTTATTTGCTTCAGTCCTAACAACCGTACACAACCAGCAAACGATCCTAATATTAAAGTGCACACATGTAAGCAGGATTATGGTAATAATTGTATGTGCCCTAAATTAAATAAAGTATCCCATACCAAATATTTAGGCGTCGTGATTGACCAAAATTTATCTTGGAACACCCATCTAGAACAGGTTGCTGGAAGAGTGAGAAAATTGAGCTGGATATTCAAAACTCTAAGACACATTGTTCCCAGAAATGGATGCAGCGATAAGAGCCTAATAAATGAACTTTATAAGGCGTTAGTACAATCAGTGTTGAGCTATTGTATACCTGTTTGGGGGGGAGCAGCCAAAACTAAATTTATAATTTTAGAGCGAGCGCAACGTGCTCTAATAAAAATAATGTACTTTAAAAAAATTAGGTACTCCACTAGTAGACTGTATCTAGAAAGTAACCTACTTTCAGTGAGAAAGCTATACATTGTCAATTCAGTGCTCAGAAAACATAAAATTCTACCATACGATACAACAACAACTACTACAAACAAAAGAAGAGAAGTTTTGGTGGCTCCGTTACCTCAAAACAGAACGAGACTTGCGGACATGCAGTGTGGCAAACGCTCAGCACTACTGTATAATAAGATAAACAAAGCATTAAACATTTACCCCAAAAACTACTGTGAATGCAAAAAACTTGTCACTAACTGGGTTAAAACACTTACATATGACGATACCGAAGCCTTGCTGCAACCCCAAAGTAACTGACACATTCTAATACATACCTACACATAAGCTCACAAACATCCTTACTAAATTATAAGTACGGGTTCAGACAATATTAGGAATAAGGATTTAAATTTATGATTGTGATTTTAATTTTATTTCGATCTTAATTGGATTTTAGTTTTAATTATAAGTTTGACTTTATTTATGACTTTAATATAATCTTGACATTGATTTTTGATTCTAATTTTAATTTTGACTTTGAATATGATTTTAATTTTGATTTAATTTTTAATTTAATTTTGACAATGACTAATTACGTTTTTTGATTGTGAATATGATTTAATTTTGATTTAATTATTAATTTATTTCATTTTGACTTCTATATATGATTCTAATTTTATTGTTGACTTTGAATATGATATAACTTGATTTTAATTTAATTTTGACACTGATTGTGAATTTGATCCTTAAGACACACACACATGCTCACAAACATGCATATAACAAATATCCTTACCAATTCATAAGAACGGGTTCCGGCAATATTAGCAACAGGATTCTGATTCTGATTTTGATTTAATTTTATTCGACTTTAATTTAAATTTTGGTTTAATGAAGATTTTGATTTTATCCTATAATTATATCCTATAATTTTAATTTAATTTTAACATTGATTTGTGAAATTAATTTTAACTTTGACTGATTTTAATTTTAATTTTGAATTAATTTTTGACTTTGATTCCGAATTTTATTCTTGACATTGATTATAATTTAATTTTGATTTTGGTTATAATTTAATATTTTAGATTGATGAATCTTCGAATGAAATATATATATATATGTAAATAAATGTAAAATTATATAAAGAAATATGGAAGAGCGGAGTCCTCTAACACGAGCAAAACTTGCTCAAAAGAGGACTCCCACCACGAAACTATGTATTTGAAATTGTAAGAAAATGAAATAAAATTATTATTATTATTATTATTATATTGTTCACTTTTCCCTTTCCTCTGGTCAATTCCCTACGTTGTGGCGTAATGCTATTGTAATTCCCCTGTCCAAAATTTCTAGCCCCACTCTCTCTAAGCATTTACGATCAATTTCAATACTCCCTTTTCTCTCCAAAGTACTGGAAGCCTGTGTTCACAGAGATCTGTCCCGTTTCGTGTTTAGTAACAGCTTGCTCAGTGAATTTCAGTCTGGTTTTCGACCAGGACACAGCACTGTCACTGCACTTCTTAAAGTGACCCAAGACATTCGTGACAATATGGGGGATTCAAGGCTTAGTGTGTTGGCACTGGTAGATTTTTCAAATGCCTTTAATACTGTTGATCATGACATCCTGCTTGCTATCCTTTCCCATCTTAAGGTTTCATCATTGGCTCTAGAATGGTTTTCCAGTTACCTTCGTGGTCGCCGCCAGTCTGTCCGGCTCGGTGAGACCTCGTCTAGGTGGTCTGTACTTGGTGCTGGTGTACCACAAGGCGGCATTCTTTCCCCTCTTCTCTTCTCTATTTTCATCAACCAGCTTGTTCCTAATCTTCAGTGCTCGTTTCATTTGTATGCCGACGACTTGCAGCTGTATTGTCATGCTGATTTGAATAGTCTCCCGGCAGCAATCAGCAACATCAATCGTGATCTGTCTCGTATTAGAGATTGGTCTGCGCAGTTCGGGATTGCTGTTAATGTAGCAAAATGTCAAGCAATAGTTGTAGGTAGTTCTCGGATGCTTGACAGGCTTGATATATCTTCTTTACCACCTATTACTTACGACAATGCGACTATCCCTTATTCCCCCAGTGTAAAGAACTTAGGACTGCATATCGACTCCGCTCTGAGCTGGCAAGTGCAAGTCTCCAGCATATGTCAGAAGGTTATAGGTACTTTGCGTAGTCTTTTTCGCTATAAAAACTTTCTCCCTTTTAAGACAAAGATCTTGCTTGTGCAAAGTCTGATCCTTCCTATAATCGACTATGCCGATGTGTGCTATACCGATTTGAACGCAGACCTTCTCAACAAGCTTGAACGACTTCTCAACAGCTGCATACGTTTCGCGTTTGGGCTTCGGAAGTATGATCACGTTTCAGCTTACAGATCTCAACTGAAATGGTTGCCTATTCGACAGCGCAGAAGTGTGCGCATCCTCACTACCCTCTTCTCTATCCTTAATGACAACGCTTCTCCGGTTTATCTAAAAACCAAATTCCAACCCCTCTGTTCTATTCACTCTAAGAACCTCCGCTCTGAAAATAATCTTCTCCTTTTTTGCCCTCCCCATCACTCTGGTTTTGTAGACCAATCTTTCCAGATTCAGTCCATCCGTCTCTGGAATACGCTACCTGTTGAAATCAGAAGAGCTTTAACTCGGAACTCATTTAAATCTATGACGCGTACCTATTTCTTCAAGATAACAAAGGATCTGCAGACATAATATGTTTCTAAATGGATATGTATGTAGATGTATATAAGTGTGTATGTATGTATATGTGTATTTGTATGTATATATATATATGTGTATGTATGTATATAGTTATGGATATGTATTTATGTATTTAAGTACTGATACGTATGTTATGTATTTTATCTGTTATGTATTTATATTCTAAATTACTATTTATTGATAATGCTTCCTTAACGGCTTTATTTTAATATGTCAGTAATTTTAATATCAATATTCGCCTTGTGCACCTACCATGTCATATCTCTGCATCACCCTAAGGTAGACCGGTAGAGAATGCTTGTATAGCATTAAGTCCGCCATTGTACATTGTTTGTATGTGCATAAAGATTAAATAAATAAATAAAAAAAAAAAATTATAAATGCTTAAGTTCTAGAAGTTATTTAACATAACAAATGGAGATTGATCTGTCACCATACATGAATATACATATATACTTATGTCATAGTTAGTTAGTATATGACCTCCATTGCGTCATCAAATATCTAGGTGCTATCTGTCCGTGTGAACGAGAGTACAATGTACTGGACCTGTACGTTGTATGTTGTAATGAGGTCCAGTATTAATATGTGGGAGTATTTATCTGGATATTGCTTATATCGAAAACATATTTGTGTTTTATTCGATAAAATGAGTGATTTGATGAAAGTACTGATAACAGGTTATTGCATGCAGTATATTCTAATACTGCAACCAAAACTCTAAAACACTACGTGTCTATGGTCAACAGTATACAAGAGTAGCTGTGTGATGTTCGACGACACTAATTATCATCATCATTATTTCAACCAAAGGACGTTCATGCTGAAGTTACGATTCGCCCTTAGACACAAAGATCGACAATGATTGATTTTGAACCGTTTGCATCCATCGGCTCTCTGCGATCTTTATCAGGTCGTCGATCCATGTAGTGGGGGCAGTGCTGCATTTTCCAGAACCTTCCTGCCCCATCGGCCACCAGTTCTACGTGCCATGTGGCTGCCCACTGCCACTTCAGGCTATTGAACCTTAGAATTATGATGCTAACTTTACCACAGATTACTTAATAGTTACATCATAAATTTTTATTCTGCTTTTTACCTTATGGCATTTGAGGAACTCACCACGATCTTAAGTGGGGTGTGAGTGGCTCACCACAATCTTTAGAGTCAAATCCAACATGACCAGCACGTGGTGCGTTCTGCCCAGTAGAGAAAGAGGCTCTGACAAAAGAGAGGTAGAATACAGCATATTTGTGAGTTGCCCGACTGGGGAAGTGAAGTACCTCCACCTCACACAGAAACTGCAGCCAAATAACAATTCCCTTGAAGGTTCTTGTGTTCCTCCGAGTAAGTGAGGTCACCAGAAAGTAAGAAGTTGTTGCGTTGGCATCGCGCGGACGGTGCGAGATCCGGTGCATTTCATATTGCGAGCATTAATATGACTAGATAACCGCTTCACATCAGGCGGGCCGTATATTTATCCGCCTCCCGATGTACTACATAAAAAAATACTAAGGATTAAGTCATTGCTGAGTTCTAATCCTTCATTAACGAACAAGGAGATGGAACCAAATGGAGGATGCGACTGCCAATCAAAATTAACATATGCTATTTGCTCATGAAAGCAGATCCTTGTCCGGCGCTTGTTCGCTCCAGAGCCCCAGAAGAGACATTCGCCATTATGTTGACTTTGACAATAAACACCATTAGCGTTGGTGAGCTATTTGATTTACGGCTAACAACCGCCCGTGTGTCCTAGTTCCTCCCCCCGCGTCCCCGACCACTGCCTCTTTATCCTCAGCGAAGGAACGTATTTAATTAGTGTACGAGTACATACATCGCTTGAAGCACTTTGTCAAATTACAAATATTTTCAATCTGCCGCCTCCGCCGCCGCGTCCCGTCGGTCTTTAGTGATTATATTTTCCTAGATATATCGTGTCGTTTTTAATTTCAATTACGTTACATACGGAAACAGATTTTTAATGCAGCATGCAGACAAGTCGGCTCTTTCGAGTCAAATATGTGAGTGCAGCGGAAACTAATGAATTAATTTCATTTGCGAAATACTTGCTTAGTTTGACACAACACATAATACACGTTATGATTTGATTGCCAAAAATAATATAAATGAATGTAGGGATACATTCTCATGATGAAAACACGTTGAAAATATTCACATGTATTTCTAATAATAAATAAAACTCCCGCAGGGCAGCTTGTGGCGAGCTGTGCTGGGTAACGACACCACCGCGGAAATGGATATGCAATATGCAATAGTTTCAATGCTTGCCGAGACCTGCTCATCGATATTATTGTTCCATTGATATAACCAGGTGCGGGTCACGGCGGGTGTACAACATTACGTTATCATTCTCAAGGAGCCTCTACGCGTTGGTTCGTTCTACTGCAAAATTTTTACTTTCCCTATATTCAAAAATAAAAGTAGAGTGTTTACGGGTAAAAGTCATCAATTCTTGCTTGCACCTAAATGGTTCGATCATTAATATCGAGGCCTAAACAGTTTGTATGAGAATTGATCCCTCTATAGTTTGTATACTCGTCACATGTCATGGAAACATTATCTGCAGCAATAGTATTTAAGAAAATACTTTTGAGTTGCTTCAAAAATTCTGACAGTGTCCTGTTTCTACGGAAATTGTATGCAAAATTGTGCAGATCGAATAACGACGTCATAGACAGACGCTCTACGTACTTCGACGTAGACGTGCGACGATCACGTCTTTAGTATTTGAAACTCTGTATATACGTTACTCTATGATTTGTAACTTCATATAGATAGAAAGCATGCCGATGCTACTGGGTCTACGAAACACTACGCTCTACGCGCGTAGCGGTTACGTAGCAAACTTGAATGTTGAATCACAGGGTGATGCAAACATCCAATGACTATGTCTACGAGGGCCTTGTACATATTAGCGAGAGTCGATTAACAAATTTGACACTGTTATGTTATTGCAACATGAAATTGTTACCAAAAAACGCGATCCACTGAAGCGATTGAGCATAAGCTTGTTATAAATTCTTAGCACACACCTGTTTCTGCCTAACATTTGACTCGCAGTCAAAAGCCTGTATCTGAATACTTACCAAAAGAGTACGACATAAATCTATGCAAGGGAAGTGTAGTAGTCATTTAACTTACTCTCCGAACTCCGCTCTCGCTGTGACGTCGCGGGGCGCGGACCGCCCTCGGCCGCGGGCCGCAGCGGGACCTTTTGTTATTAGTTTACATGTGACTGTACGACTGTGGAGCGGCCGAGACCGATCACTATCGCTACTGATAGAAAGTGGTTCAAATAATGATATTTAAGAATAAAGCGTCGCCGCTTCGTAAGCATTGCACTCACGAACCCATACGAATACATTTTTCTATTCTAGTATAGTATGACTATAAACTATTTGTCATGTTTACACGGCGTCGCGTGCGAAACAAGTATACGGCTCGCCCTATGAAGGTGGTAACCACAGCCTATAGACACTTGTAATACGAGGAGTAATATTTGCGCACTGACCTCTCCACTGCAAATGTAGTATCTCTTCACGTCTGGTGACCTTACTTACTCCCGAGAGCATAACAATTCTTCAGGGTATATGAACGCGGTCGATTGCCAGGTGAAGACTTATTTCCGCAATCGGACTCTCTTTTGACGAGATTCACAACTTGTTTTGCTATTCGTAAGTACACACCGCGTGCAGACGAGGTTAACTTTGGCTATAGATATATTTTGTGCCACTTATACTAAAAACATTATTGTCGTATTGTACATTTTTAAACAATATTCTTATTGCACAATAGTGCCCAGATTTGGACTGTGTCCACCGGGCTGCTCCACAGGCTCAAAAGTCGCAGAGGGAGCTATTTCAAGAGAGCTCTGCTCAGGATGTCTCTGAGGGATCGAATCTGGAATGAAGAACTTCTACGAAGAACCAAAGTTATCGACATAGCCTTCAGAGTTTGCAGGTTAAAGTGACAATGGGCCGGCCACATCTGCCGAATCAGTGATGTCAGATCGACATCTATATTAGAGGGGAGGCTGCGCGTAGGATGACGAAGTGTAGGATGCCCTTCTTCTAGATGGTCCGATGAGCACAAGAAAGCCGCAGGAAGCGGCTCGATGCTGAAGGCGCAGCATCGTATATGGTGAAAAGCTTTGGAGAAGGCCTATATCGAACAGTAGTTAGATACATGCTGATGATGATGATGACGATGTAAATTCCATAGTTATCATTTGAACAGCGGTCAGTGCTGAATTATTGTATGATTCAGTTGACTGTGAGGTATTCATCGACCCCATAACAAGCCTTTTTACTGAGAGTATTTTTATATGATTCTTGAATATATCAAAAGTACTCTTACATTAAATACATATCAAAAATATTCTCAGGTAGAGAGAGACCAGACGTTTCAGGCGATTTATTACAGAATTAACTGCAATTCACAACAAAAGACTTCTCTGTAGCAAGTCGATGCAGCAGTATACGTAATTTGTGGTTATTTCTAAGATTTACATTTAGTACTAGAATTTTAGGAATGTGCTAGCACTTTCTACGAGCTTATACAATGTTTTCATATATATTGGGAAGTAACAGAACAATAGAGCAACGTGTCGACGTGATTCTCTGCTCAGTGACAGCATGTGCGTCGACCAAGAACATCGCCGCGGAGCGGAGGCAGCCGCTGGTGGATATCAGTAGCGGAGCTGAGCGATACACGAGGACGTCGCGCTAATGGTTTTTTAACGAGCACGTGACGCCGACAAATTTAAACGTTCACAAAATGTTGCGTCGTGTCGCCGTCTCGTGTCTTCATTGACAGTCAGCGTATGTTTGTATTGTCGAAAAGACATAAAAAATAGCTATTGTAAAACCGTACCTTAAAAGACTCATAATGCGAATTTTTAGGTTATGTTGCAAATGTTTTTATATCTATCTAAACGAACAGAACTTTATAGTTCTGTTCGTTTAGATAGATAACTGAGAGACTGACGCTGCCCTTTTGATATTCTGTCCTTATGGACAGAATATCAAAAGGGCAGCGTCAGACTTGCTACGTCATATTCTGCAGATATAGTTGTTAAACATTGAAACAAACCATCAGGATGAAAATAGCTTAGTAGCTTTAGTCACAACATCATTATGAGAGTACAAAAAATGAGGTCAACACGTTACGCTCCGGAACAGATTCCCCACAGACTGAACTTGTGTTAACTGTATCGTGACTTCATTACAGGCTAGATGTAGTCACCACTACTATATATAAGTGATATTTACAGCGCGTTACTTTATCGCTATTTACATAATCACAAAGTAGTCTCATGGAGAGGTTTGTGAAGGAGACATTGCGGCCGATCGACCGTCGTCAGCGGGACTTTTAGGTAATTAGTTTCGCAACTTGAAAGACAACCCCGGTGCCTGTTCCAGCGCGATCGGCGACCGCGGCTGTCCCGCGCCGACCGCGCTCTCTCTCTGACGCGGTTCTCTCGCGGTAATACTGGAAGTTATTCTGAACACTTTTCGTCGATGAAATAGTTCAACGGGTAAGACCTAAATAATATTTTATACATTATCTATTAAGTTTCAATTATTTAGAAATTTCTATGAAGTTTAAAATATTTTTTAATAGCGCACATAAAAATATGTTCATCACTAGTCAGTCGTCCTTTATTACTGACATTGTAGCACGACGACGCGGCGGCACTTAAGAAAACCTGGTAAAACTCGACATGGTTAATTGAACTCGAGTATATTGCAAGTCGTTGAAATGCTCTGCGCCAGAAATAACAAACACAAGCAACGTATTGTTTGTAGCGGGATGGCGGTGACGCGAACGTCTCGACAATAATGGAACATTGTATTACAGAGGCGAATAAAGTGAACGAGCAAACAGCCGCCGCCCCGATCCTTTACGACGTACATTGAAACGATCGAGGCCAGAGCCGGGAGCCGGCGCGCAGCGCGGGAACAATGACTGTAATGGCGGCCAATGAAAGGAGCAACGGCGGACGAATCAAATGGAACGGGTAAACGCAGACGGAGAGCCGCGGCGAGTGTCACTAATGTTGGACATTGTGCCCCGGGGTTCACTATTTGACCTGTTTGTAAGTGATGTAAGTTACGGTGTATATCATGCCTGTCGGTGTTCTTGCATCAAACAACCTAGTGACAAGATTGTCGAGAATACTTGTAATACATCCTCTCCGAACCGCTGACGACTGTTTGAACATCTTTGAGGCAGTTGGTTAATACGAAGTCAACACAGGAGCATGAGTTTCAATCGATACACGTCCAGATCGCCAACATAGTGACGAATACTTCGAATTGGTGTACTTTAATTATAACACCTGTTCTTGAACTGAATACTCTACAAAGTGCTCATTCAGCGATCACATATAAGTAACGAGGTTATGCCAGCGACTTAGTTCGCGAAGAAATTTTGACGTGGGTGTTGACGACCTGATCAAAATGTGATCAATGTGCGCCCACGTTGGTCACACTTCGACCAGGCCGTCTTGAGTAAATAACAAGCTTCCTTTTGGACGCTGCAATTCTGGGCGGCAGAAGACTGCAACATAATTAAATTGGGACTATGGATTAAAACTTAAAATATGTGACGGCAAATGGGAGAGAAAGGTGTAGAATATAGGCCGCTTATAGGGCGACGAAGTGTTGGACGGTCCAGCTCTAGATGGAGACATGTTCTCAAAAGAGCGGTTAGAAATGACTAGTTGTAGAATTCTCACGATCGTATTTAGTGGAAAATATTTGGAGAAAGTCTATCTATATTTAGCAGTGGATACAGGCTGATGGCGATGATTATGATGATGTCTTGAAACCTTTTGAAAGCTTTTTTTCTAAGTGAAAGATTTGGGGTGTACGTGGTTCAAAAACATCTTTGAAGCAAAGCCAACTTCACCTGCACGCGGTGTAAGCTAATTGTAAGCTACCCGACTAGGGAATGTACCTCTACCTCACAGAATACCGCAGCGAAATAACGGTACCCTTGAGGGCTGTTGTGTTCCTGCGAGTGAGTGAGGTCACCAGAAAGGAAGGAGATGCTGGAACGGGGGTGGCGGCGCGCGAGCGATATTTTACATCAGGCGAGCCGTATGCTTGTCAGCCAAATGACGTAGTATAAAAAAAAAGAAAAAAGATCACTCGTTCTCTTGTAGGCGCTTATTTCTGGGCGCAATACAAGTCAATTCAAGACTCAAAATCACATCATTATACCTATATCACAGTATAAGTAATAGTACTAACGTACCTATATACAACCGAATATTTCAAAGTAATCATTACAGTTCTGTGCAAAACTTTTACATTAAATACTTAGAAAAGTCTACGGATTTTTTCTTAATTGTGAGCAGGCAAACATAGTATTATAGTTGGGGGCGGAAGTACTCAAAGTTCTTTTCAAAGAGCATCAATCGTTTTGTTCTGTATGCAACATTAAATTCAATCAGCACGTACACGTTTTAGCTTAGATTTATTTTAAACTTCTTGCTCCGCGCTAAACTTCTATTTTACGAACTCTGACGACCCTTGTTCCAAACGCGCGGTTCCTGTCCTGTAGGACACAATTTATTGCGCCATCCTGTAGCAACCGTGCATTTTTTAGGATAATAAATAGCTTGCGCCATTGTCTGGCCCCTAGACTACTACTACTATTCGAAAAACCATGTCGCTTTGATCCCTTGCTCTGTGAAAAATAAAAACAAATCTACCACACGGAAACCATACTTTTTTCCGGAAAAAAAGTAGCTTATGTGCTCCAGACTACAGTCATTAAACTCGAACCTATCTCTGTCCCAATTTTAATCGAGATCCGTTGAACCGTTCAAACATCAATCCATCCAAACTTTCGTATTTATATATTAGTAAGATAATATGAAGTCACTTTCCAAGAATGTATATAGTAGCTCATGCTTTCCGAGAAAAGATTTCATTGGAGCGAAACACGAGTGATGTTTAATCAAAAACAAACAAAGTAAGAGAGCGAGGCTGGTACATTGAGTTAGTAGGAGGAAGTTTACTCGGCGAGTTAGAGGCGCGACGGGACGTGGAGTGAACGGAACGTCAGCCGACCGCGGGGCTTGAGGTGTTTGAGTCTTGTATCTAAACGTTCATAGTTTGGAACTAATTCATAAAGACGTTTGTAACTATTTCAAAAAGCTATAGGGGTCTACTTAATATACATTGACACGGTTTGTAGGCATTTTTAAAACATATACGAGTATATTAAAAAAAAGTCTAAAGTATAGTGTGGCGCTGTAAAGATTTATTATTGAATTAATTATGTATGTATTTAGATGGTTTCCAATATTAGTATAAAATATTCTTGGAAAATTATTCAGCGCCATCTAAGCAAAGCTTGAACTATATATATATGTATTATAATTGATACATATACTCAAATGTTTTAATAAATACATACAAACACATGTTATATTCAGAATTTGTATTATTTATCGGTTAATGTTTGTTAAATAAATTGCATTCCACGAGCTCGGTGGTCGAATGGCTACTTTAACTCCGAGGTCGCGGGTTCGATCTCAGCACAATACAAACATTTGTGTACATGAACATGTCTGTTTGACTTGGTCGGGCTGTTTTCTATGTATTATATGTGTATGTCTTCTCTCCCTTGTCTGTCCCTGTTCCCATTGTTCGGGCTGCCCAGTAGTGAGGCAGTGGGTTTTGTTTCCCAGTATTATAATTTATAATGTATGTATTTGCAAAGAAAATGTATTTAAGTATATTTATCAGTTGTCTAGAACTCATAGAACAAGCTTTGCGAAATATTTATTTATTTATTTATCTATACAAATTATATAGTAATATTGTATTTTTATTTGAAACCAATAAACTCAAACACTGAACCGACACGACCAGCATATAGCATTTAATTACCCCCGTGGAAAGCCGGGGCGGGTCGCTAGTCTTCAATAAAATAACTAAATTATGTTATCGGCAGAAAAGCTTTGGTAACAATAGAAAAACTTAACAACGAATTTTAGCACGTAAATTGTAAAGGGATCACCGTCATTTTCACGAACCTCAATTACACGTGCGTATGGTGCACCCTGTCAACTTACAATCCAGGTTCTGTCAAATGAGAGGTAATTGCCGCGCTAATTAAAAATATAATCAGCTCGACCGAAGAAGTCCTCCATACAAATGATTACCAGCGTGTGCCTGTAGAGTCGCTACGTTAAGCGCTTATATAACATCCAACTGAACCGCGACTGAACTTGGAAATTGGCATGAAATTGAATGGTATTACATCGTGTCGAGCTCCCAACACGCTGTTACACAATTCAATTTCATAACAATCTCCAAGTTCAGGCGGGTTTGTGTCGTTTAATGCGATAAGTGCTTTAGAGGCGGAGCTGAGAATACGCCAACGATAGTTTTTGTATTGCAAGCTTTCGTACGGTACGGTAATTCTTATGCTTCTATATGCTTCTTATCAAATGAGAAAATAGTGCAGAGCAACCTCTGTTGTCTGCGATGATTGAAAAACACCTAGATAACTTAAATAAAACTAATTAATGTCTGTTCACAAGATACTAAATCTTGTGAACGCTCCTTTTTCTTCGAAGACTCACAGAACAGTGATTAAAAAATGCCATGACATGAACTTGATTATCACATAATTTCTTAGTTAATTGATAATTCATTATTAATTATAAAATGAATTTTAAAGACATTCAGCGTTTGGTAACAATTTGTTTAACAGAAAAATAAAATTGCACGCTGCGTGTTTTCATCCGCCCAAAGTTGTCAACTGTTGATGTAACTACTTTTCAGAACACATAGCAATTAGCCGAGATGAAAACACACTGCCTGCTGTCTATAAATAATATTATTAATTTACAATATAATTTGATAGTTTAATCACAGTATAAGTAATAGTACTAACTTAGTTTAAATATCATTTTTGAACTTGGTTCAGGTTTTTTAAATCTAAAACCTTGAACTACAATCGATGACTGTGCTTTTAATATTATAAATTATAATGTAGCAAAAATCTAATTTCCTGGAACGTAATTAATCCCCATAACGATCATAATTATATGTCAAATATAGTAATTAATAATTTAGTACGGTAACTTGGTGGTAAAATTTGGTGTCGCGTCGACATATATAAATCGGCGCTTGTGAATCCGCCCCTCTACCTACGAGTAAGGTAGCGCGACTAACGTCCTGTAGGATTTTCAAATCCTAGTGAACCGTATTAATAATTTGACAGACATACATAGTTCTGTCTGAAAAAAAAAATACATGAACACGATGAAATAGTGCCCGTCTGCCTGCCGCAGTAAAACACAGCCGTCTATAAAAATCCAAGGCAGACTCCGTCTACACAGATTACATTTACTTTTTCTCTCCCTTTTTAATATTATTCAATAAATTCTTGCTGCCTCATTTAGTGTACGCTTTAATGTAATGTAATGACAGACCCATAAACTTGTGTAAACTGACAAATATGTGTATCTATTAAAGGGCTCCTTCATAGTTTATAACACACGTCGCCGCGTCGCTTCGAAACGAGTGTGCTTTTTGAATAAAATAATACGTATTGAATTAAATTTATTTTTTCCAAACTACATTATCATAAAAAAATTAAAGAATGTTCACCGCTGTTTAATCTCAAAATTACTTTTTTATTGTTTAGGTATTTTCGGAATTATTCAGTATGAAAAGAAAATAACTTTAAATTACTTCGAATCAATTTTCACATTTAGCATCTCGTAACGAAAATTAGATGAGCAGAGGGAACGAGTGTTATCAGAAAGTGAAGTCGTGATGTTGACATTACTACTATTTCAGTCGCGCGTCTTAACTGACACGTATATTTTTTAACTGAAACTAAATAAAATACAACCTTATAATGTAAACGTTTTACACATTAGTTACAATAACTATATTTAAAAAAAAACTGTGCACGTATACGACTACACGACAGAAGTGAAAGCTTCGTTTCCCGATGTTGACTCGAGCCGACTTTATGCGAAGTGATCTCAGTCACATACAGTACTCCAAAATAACGCGCACGGCGCGCATGAACGAAGGGGATTTTCCCTATATGCCCACTGTACCTCTTCCCTTTCACTTCAATTATCCTAAACTTACAGTAAAGTATTCGAGGTAATTTTAGAAAACTGCCACTTTCTATGTCGAGTCTGAATTTAGGAAGGATCCCCTTAAGTATGAAGTCAGCGGCGGGGCGGGGCGGGGGCGGGGGCGCCCGCGAGGGACTCCGCAAATATTTTACAATGACGTGTACATATTATGGCTGCACGTAAACAAGCTCTCGCTTGAATGTCATTATTTTATTTACATGCCGTGTGCTGCAATAACCTCCGGGAATACTTTGAAACTGCTCGTAACGCCCGGACGGTGGACCCAGTGCTCTGCTAATGCTCAACTGATTTCAGTGAGGATTTTTTTTTTACTTTAAAGCCGGTTTAACTGAAATAGTTTTAGCTTTGTATTTAAACCGGTTTTCAGAATATACGGATTTTATTATGTTATTATTTTTTCTTGTGCGTAGTATGGTAGAAGCTAGTGTCATAATATTATGAGTTTGTAACATTTATCTGGGATTTCGCTCTCACAATACAAAACCATCAATATTTGTTTACCTAAATAAGGTACTTGAAAGCGTTTATATTCGAAACTATTTTTAGCTTTGACAAGAATACTCGAGATACAGCGAAGAGTAAACTCATGTTTTTACACAGCTGCAATCCGGGGCACTACCGCGGAAGCTGAAGCCATCGGATTACCATCAGAATTTTTGATTGCAAAAATAGATCTTAGGTATAAGTTAATGACGACCAACTTCAGCTCAGTCGGTAGAGCTCTGCGGTTTCTACCAGCTGAGATAAACACAATGACCGCCAATCTAAGCTAAAGTTTGATTTTGGCAATCAAAACATCCGATGGTAATCGGCTTCAGCTCCGGCGGTCGGGCTCCAGGTCGCGTCAGTCGCGGCGAGCGGACGCTGAGTGTGTATCCACTCTCGGTCGCTCGGTCGCTCGGTCGCGGTAATGAACTGTGTGCGCCGCCCCTCGGCCTCCGTGTGCCTGTGCGTGTACACGGAGCTCCGAGTGGTGGAGCGGGCCGCGAGTGGACACCTCGGATCACGACACACTCGCTGCACACGTTGCTATTGATAGATGAGAGAGAGCGAGTTGTGTGGTCAATAATGTAACATACTAGCTTTTGCCCGCGACTTCGTACGCGTAGACGTATGAAGTTCATTCATACCTGTTCACCCATAAGGGGATGAATACCGTAAACTCGTGAAATACGTGTTTACTTTTTTTCTTTTAGGACTACATTTACAGAGTTCCAAGCCGAAATGCCCATTTAATATTAATTTTTTAAAATATTTTTCCCCGTACAAATTTTATAACCCCTTTTTACCCATTAAGAGATCGAATTTTTGAAAATATTGAATTAGAGTTTTATTAAATTATGTTAAAGAAAAAAACAAAAACAAAAAAGTTACTTAAAAACGTTGATACCCCTTTTTACCCTCTAGGTGAAATAGGTGAATTTCGCAAACTCCCTTCTATATCTATTAAAATAGTGGACCAATACGTCACAAGAGGAAGCCACGGTCCAAATATCACGTTTCTAGCTTCAGTAGTTTTGCCTCGGCGTTGATGAATCAGTCAATCAGGACATTTTACTCTGTATATATACTACCATCCGTTTTAACCCCACAAAAGGGGTTAATTTCTAAAGATATATTATTAGCACACTTTTTACAGATGGTGTGGAAGTGTACTAATAATATATCTTTAGAAATTAACCCATACATTTTAAATTTTAAGTCTCTTACTTCGAAAACATAGGACTTTCATACAAACTTCCAACCCCGGTTTTACCCCCTTAGCCCTCTTTACCGGGGTGGAGTTTCGTAAAATCCGTTCTAAGCGGATGTTTACACCCTATAAGGAACCTACCTGCCAAATTTCAAGTTTGTAGTTGTTATAGTTTCTGAGATTTCGTGATTAATCAGTGAGTGGTATTTCGCTTTTATATATATACTAGCGACCCGCCCCGGCTTCGCACGGGTGCAATGCTGATACTAAATGTACTACAGAAGGTCTTTGCGCTTTGTCCTATCCAGTCCTTCCCCAGTTATAGGCACACGCCGCCGGCTCCGCGGCCGGTACCGCCACAGCCGTTATGTCCCTGCATTTTAAATGTGTAATATCTTCTAAACTATTCATTTAAATTACATGCTGTGAAGGGCCATATTGATCTATATTAAATGCGCAATGTATTTAAGGTACTTAATTGGATAAGGATTAATTCTGTATTGCTTAAAATCGCTTCGTAAATAAGGCATTATATCTTGTAAAAAGCAAAGGATAAAATAACGGTTATTGTGTGTTACCACTAAGAGATAGACATATACCATCGCGAACTTTTTTGTAGACCATTTTAAGGTGAACAATACTGTACTACATTATTTTGATCTATCTCGTTGGGTTCAGCCAGCGTTTGCAATGAAAGAGCAAAAAAATGTGTTTATTTACGACATCACATTAGAAACCTCTAAATTATCAGTGTTTTTCTACTATGTTATGCATATATTATACATATAAACTTTCCAGTTGAATCACTCTATCTATTAAAAAAAACCGCATCATAATCCGTTGCGTAGTTTCAAAGATTTAAGCATACAAAGGGACATAGGGACAGAGAAAGCGACTTTGTTTTATACTATGTAGTGATAGTTAAAAGTAAATTGCAAGCATCGTGACCAGTTTCGTACTCGGCCGAAGGCGATTTATTTACTTGGTTTTATTTATGCAATTTCTTGTTTAGGATTAGCTTACTATATATCTGTATGATAAAAAAAATACATTAAAATGTCGGTACAAGTATATTTGAAGACGATGCTCAGTATCTCGGTGTCAATCTAACTCAACAGCACCGCCAGTAGCAGGCTGAGGTGACCACGGGCTGGTCACAGCACGCGCAGCCGTCGTTGAACTGGTGGCCGCTGGTGCAAACTGCTTCTAGAGCGGAGCCCACGAGTGGCCGGTGGAGTCGGACGACCGTGGGTCATAAAAGTAGGAAAAGATGTGCCCGACGTGACAGGGAGACATGGGACCAGCAAAGGAATCGACTTACCTAAGTGGCGTGCCGTGAAACATGTCTATGTCCATCGATGGACACCTAACGACCGCGTGGCAGCGTGTCATTCTATCACCACTTTTCAATTCATCTATTAATAATAATCATCATATTCATAATAAAATTCTATATCAGCTTAATATAATTGTGTGCAATTAGCTCATAATCGCATAGAGAAACCGTAGTCGGGCCGTGTCTAACTACTCGAATATAGCTTGGTTCACCAATAATTTCTTGGAATAAAGGTCTAATTCCGAGGACAATATAACTGGTAGTGACAATATTGGGCTTTATGAAAATGTGCTGAAATTCCTTTGAACACACACATTATTAACTCAGTGCTGACTATCACCGTTCACGGAACTCTACCGTCACCGCCCGGCCGCGCTGATACAAATTGAATCATGTCGGTGTAACCGCCGCCGATCGGAACTCTCGCGGAGTTACATCGGACGGGAACATAATGATATACTGTTTGACAGAGTGTCTGTTGCAGAGTTTAACTCTCTGTGGAATATACAGAAGCAGGGTTAATTAATTAGGGGAGACTTTCAGAAAAGAAAGAAAATAATCATCCGACGGACTGTGTATGCGTCAATTACATCTTATAATAATAATAAGAAATCTAAATCGCCATTTTATGGTTGCCGCCATATTGAGACAAAATATAGCTCTAAGAACCCCCTCTCAGAAATTCTACAGAGTCGTCTGCAGCGCCACTAATCGCAACCAATGACGAGAAAGATTTAGTTCCCTGATGTAATTCAACGACCACGGTCATCAGCCATGATGGACACGACCAAGAAGAAGAAGATGAAAAAATAATTTGCTATTAAACGTTGTACTCAAACTTATGTAATATGGTAATATGCTCACGCTGTACCCTGCAACGTAGGGTTGAGATGCTTATGGAGGTACGAGAAAAATACTCGAAGATAAGATAAAAGATCACATCTCCACTGCACAGTGACACAATTCAAAGAACAGGGAAAAGACCATAAAAAAACCGGACAAGTGCGAGTCGGACTCGCCCACCGAGGGTTCCGTAGGTACGTAGTGTCATTATTAAATTTGATATTTTTCATTATAAATAAGAAATAATGCGTCGAAAAAAAAAATTGGTTGCCTGTAAAGTCGGTATACGGGCGAAAGTTTTACGTGACAACGACTTTGAGTGGTAAAATGTTTTCGAGTGGAAGGGACGCATGCCTTTCACTTTTTATGTCTGTCTCTCTCGCTCTTAGAAGGGACACGCGTCCACGACACGCTTACAATGAGAGCGAGTGAAAGGCACGCGCCTTTCACTCGCTCTCATTGTAAGCGCATAACGTGACCCAGTTTCTTGAAGTGTCACCCGGCTAACCAATTTATAAGACGTTGTCACGTCAATAAATAAAATATATTTTGCAATGTGTACATCAAGCCCTTTTATATGATACCCCATTTGAACTAGTAGTTTCAATTTAAAATTTCGACACCCTATAAAAAATATAGACCCCCTATTTTTTAAGATCTATTTACAAATGTATAGTTTTGAGATTTATTCCTGTACTTGTAGTCTATAACGATGTTACTTGCCAAATTTCATAGTTCTAGGTCAACGGGAAGTACCCTATAGGTTTTGATTCCCCTGAGTGTGTCGAAATATGCGTTTTTTGCTGAATAAACGGCCGTAACTTTTTTCTACGTAAACTTAGCACTTTTTACAACTTTATGGGACCGTAGACCTGAGTATACAGTTCAAATTTCAGCTTGATTCCTCCACGCATTCTCGACATAGAAATTCTTGACAGACAGACAGACAGACAGACAGACAGACAGACAGACAGACGGACAACAAAGTGATCTTATAAGGGTTCCGTTTTTCCTTTTGAGGTACGTAAAACCAAGAAGAGATGGCGGTCGATGGAGGGTAAGTGTAGTGGGTATGTAAGTATTGCACTGTATAAATAATTTTCTTTTGTACGAAAATTAATGTTTGTTTATAATTAAAAATTATTTGGACCATAGACTTTGGCGTGGCAAACATGAGACAGAGTCGTCGAGTCGGGATTTTATATAGCGCTGTAGAGCGCTGTCATATTTCGTGGGGCAAATTGTTGGGTTTTCTTTTTAAAAAAATTGGCATGCGACGTGAATACAAAAACTGAATTAAAAAATATGTTTTCCACATGCTACAGAAGGTATCGATTTGTCTGTAGTTGTCTCAGTTTATTTTAATAGACGGAATTATTTCAACAAACAAATAAAGCAACTACGGATCGGACATGTGACGACGACAGCGTTTGAATTGAATTATATTTGTTGTGGGGCCGTCGACGCGACGTGACGTGGCGTGACGTGACGTGACGTGACGCCGCCCGGGACTCCCTCGTGAGTCGTGTACACATGGGTAACTCGGTCAACTCGGGCTCACATACTTGAGACGAATCCGCAAGCCGGGTCTCAGATCAGCTCAGTACTTACGACTGCAACCATGTTTATTTTTACCAGACCGCATTCAATGAACGAAACAAATTCCTTAGTTTGTTATAAACGCAGTGTTTGTTGTTCAGAGGCGGGCTCCTGCAGAAAAAGTTGAATGGAACCAAGGTGAAAAATCAATGAAGCTTATGCCTTTTTAAATGAACTTTGACTTCAAAGAACTATATAGCTGCTTTACTGAAGTACAGTATGGTAATAGAGCTGCAATGGCAGCTTCAGAGCTCGCATGTTACCGCACCTTGCAGCTGCCATTGCAGCTCTATTACCATACTGTACTTCAGTAAAGCAGCTATATAGTTCTTTGAAGTCAAACAACATGCGAGCTCTGAAGCACAGAGATAACCTCGTGTAATGTACGCTCAGAATAACATTAAACGAAAACTAAACATATTTTATTTTCTCATAGCAAAAGTTCAGACAATTAAAACTTTATGAAATTGATATTATTGTTTGATAAGTAAAACTATCGAGCACATACAATATTGCTATCGTACATTTTTATAAACCGGACGATCAATCGGGTAACGCAGATGAAAATCTGACTTAAATTGGAAATTGCAGTCGAAAATCTGGCCAGAGAGTTTGATTTGATCGAGAACGAAAGTTCATGATATAAGATGATCAGCTTTTGATATCGCACTCGAGGGTTAAATCATTAGATACACCATAATTTATTTGTAAGATTAAAATTGTACTTAAATATCGACACGGAATGAAAATCTTCCGAATTTTAATATTTTTATTTTCGGTACCTAACCGGCGTCATCGATAGCACTACCCTCCTAGAACGTTCGGGACGACGCTCCGTTGATGTCGAAAAAGCCCAATAGATCGGTAAATTAAATCAATTAAATGTTGTAACTCGAGTTAGAGTTATACTAAAAACAAGTAGCGAGATAGTGTCGGGCCACGAACTTGGTCGCCGGCCGCGCGGCGCTCCACGGCGACGCGGCGCGGCACTCGGCCGCCAGTCGCCGCGCGCTCCGCCCGCCGCCCGCCGCCCGACTCGACTCGACTCGCGCGGACTACTACGAAAAGTAGTCCACGACTTTCAACGTTTTAAACTCTTATTTCGAGCTCGTGTCAAATATAAACTTTTCCACATATCGGCGGTCGGGATCGTACTCGTATGTGCACGTGAAAAAGTGACCGTAACTCGCGTCCCGAGGTCGATTATTAATATCCATTACGTTTTTATTTCCGCTAGCTTCGGGTCATTCATTCGGGTCGCTCTTTCCAAACGTTTCAAATAAAAAATATGTTTTAACTCGCAGCGAGAAAGTTAACTTTTACGTATGAAGTTAAAACGTACCGAAATATAACTTCGGCGATCGGTTATAATTAATTTAATACTATAATAGTTTTAACCGACGATGAGTTGCAAATCGTCCCGGGTCGCGACACTTCGAGCGGTGTCGATTCGTAGAAAATGAGTTGGAGCACCGCGAGGACGATGTGAGGGCGCGCGCGCGGCGCCATGCTGCTGCTGCCGCTGGCGCTGGCCGCGCTGCTGGCCGCGGCCGGCCGGCCCGCCCCCGCCGCCGCCCTCGCCGGCCACTGCCCGCGGCCGCGCCGGGACGCGCACTCGCTCATCGGACCCTTCGACCTCTCCAAAATATTCAACAAGAAGAAAACATTCAAAAGCAGGCCGGAGCCGGCGGCCGCCCCCGGCGCGGCCCCGCTGCGCGCGGCGGAGGCGACCGGTACAACGAGAGGCAGCCCGGCGAGCCCGGCGCCGCTGAAGCCGTCGGCGCAGAACGCACCGGAGCGGACGCCGGCGACGCGAGCCAAGACGGCGGCCGCGCAGGGGCAGACGCCGGCGGCGCAGGGGAAGACGGCGGCCGCGCAGGGGCAGACGCCGGCGCCGCCGTGGCCGGTGAAGCGCGCCGCGGTCGTCGAAGGAGACATCGTGCTCGGAGGTCTCATGATGGTGCGTGACGGTTCCCTGCCAGATGTATATTTACCGCATAAACTGCACCACTACAAGAACTCGCATGTCACATCCGGGGTAGTATACTGTGATTTGGTAGCGACGAGGGAGAATTAATTATCCGCGGCGCACGACACTTATGCACGACTAGCTATCTGTCTAGGCTTTTAATGCATTATTTTCCATAATGCTGTCTCTCACGTTGTCAAGAGGGAAACTCGAGTTCCAAAAGTTTCCTACTCCTACGAAGTATAAACAAAAACGCTCCTACAAGTGGCGACACGAACTAAGGTATGTGCACAAAAGTTACATGAAACCAGAAAACGAAAAAGAAAATAGGCAAAGTGATGACGCCTCTACACTGCAATTAATCGCTTATTTAATAATGCATTGAATGATTTGTTGATTTTCTTATTATAAACCGTTTATCTCCGTGTACCCACTTCAAACCGGTTTAACCGATATAGAAATGAAATTTTACGTGTCAACTCGTAATTACAATTTTTTATGAAAAGCAAGACACGATGTTTATATTTTTTTGGAAAAATAAGGGATACTCATTCGTCAATAGATGTCTTGCACAAGAATAGTTAGACAAACAACGGGGGAGATGAATTTTTCCATTTTTCAATAATATTTATAATATTCTGGCTGGAAATTATTTGTTAGTTGCATAAAAATACATTGAAGCTAGTAAAGCAAGCAACGTATTTAAAATCCCATTTTAATTGAAAGGTGAAACTAATAACAATTTATAGATTAACCTAAGTTAATCGGTATTCACAATAATACCATATTATGTAATTTGACTGGCTACCAAGTATAAACCCAGTATAAACTGGCTACCCAGTCAAATTATACCAGACATACAGACCGCTAGATTTGCGGTCGGTATTTGGCGGGTTAGGCCATACACTGACAATGCTTATGGGGAGGCAGTTAACGTAAAGTAGATTATTGACGTATCTATTAGTAAATATTAGAACAACGATGGTTCTAATATCAAACTTCGGCTGTAAAAGCTGTCTTTCAATTGGTGAAATTTAAAAGCGAACAGCCAATTAATAATTCCTGAAGCGTCTAATTTAAAAAACTCTAGAGTCGCTTGAAAATTACTGTCGCTCGACGACATTTTTTAAATAGAATAATAGTTATCACCAAACGAAGGAGCTTAACTCTTTTTGTTTGTTTCGCGCGTTTTTCTTTTCTTTTTCTTTTTTTTGTAGTGTCTATGGTCGTCCGCTAGTATGATGTCTCAAACCAAATATTCCTAATATTACAAGTTCTCATAGGAATTTTAACAAACACAAGGAAGTAATGTTGTTCCAAATTCAAACTGAGGGAGTTTCATACAGCATTATTTCCCTGTGCGGGAGGGAGAGAGATAAAATCCATGCTATGCTTTACTTTGAGATTACCTGATCCTGATACGTATGTAATTGTACATTGTCGAGCTGGTGGTATGAAAAATTAATTTATTTTTGGACTAAAAATACTAACAACGTTTATGAGTACCGCACCCAACTCAACTAGCTTGTCATCGTCAGTCGCCACAATTTCCATATCCTGACTTTTCTTTACAAGATCCTTAATAAATCTACTGCTCCAGTCTATTTTCCTTTTTAATCTCCTTCCCTTTACCTCGTGGCACTCGTCGTCCGTGCCACACCAAAACGCTGCTGCTCTCTACTGCTCATTCGGTAAACTGCTGGAATGCTGCGGGCCTCCCCTCAATCAAAGTTTACAGGGTTTAGAGCATACTACATCACTCATACTACGGTTACCATATTATATTTGGAGGTAAAGCCATGTTTAAATGCAATATAACCAAATATTATTGCCCTCGCCCTCGAAGGCCGGTTTCTGAATGTGTTAATTATTTGGCGCAAAATTAATATCGAGCGCGCTCATTCACTTACAAAATCCCAAAGGTCCAAATGATATTCTGTCAGTTATATACGAAGGCATACAGCAGTATAACAAGTTATAAGCTTACCTATAATTAATATATTATCGACTTCTTTTTAGTTTACATTCGCAACAGAGTGAAGTAATTTTTTTCTTATAAAAAGTAGAGACCTAACCCATATCCCTTCCATACTCTAGATCTAGCATCATGAAATTTCTTTAGTTTTCCAAAAAATCTAATATTTGATGAGATGTTTGACATTTACGGGACAGATAAGCCCTCCTGGTGTGAAGTGGTCATCATATCCTAAAAACGCTTGCAATGGAACACTCGTGAATAATAGTTACATGTCATACGAGATGAAAATTGAGCAGGCGAAGTATTCTAAAATTGAATCACGAGCGCAGCGAGTGATTAAAAAATTAGAACCCTGAGCGTTAGCGAGGGAATCAAAAGAGCACGAGGTAAAAATCTTTGCACTCGAGTGCAACACGTAACTTTTCATCCCACCTCAGCTCTATGAAATCACTCATTTTAAGTTTTTCACTTGTTTTTAACCGAAGGTTTTAACAATAAAAATTGAAAAGAAAATTGCGCGCGCAAATCAAATTAAAAAAAAGTACACCAAGGAGGCTCCGAGACTGAGGTTTTAACAAATAAAAAAAAATTGTATGATAAATTCGGCACCATGGAGGTAGAAGTAAATAGGTTTAATGATGTTTTGAATTCACAAACTTAGTGCACACGATGTTCTAAATTCAAATTTACTTTATCCTCTAGCAGATAAAAACAACATTTGCACTCAGATATCGAAGAACAAAAGTACTTTTTCCGAGATGTGGGGATGAAAATCATGTTTTCAAAACTCGTATGAGCAAACGAATAATGTTTAAGGGGATTGATCGAAGCACCTTGCTCATACATTATGGTTAGAACGGCGTAGAGAGAGAAGAATCCCAAGTCTATGGTATGCAAAGATCTTTCATTAAACTAAACTAACATTTTTGCATTACATGGATATGATTTTATTTCTTATGTAGATGAATTGTTGTCGCCATTTGTTTTTTTTTTATATGAGAGCGGGCAAACGAGCATGTGAGTCACCTGATGGAAAGCAATCACCACCGCTCTTTAGAGATCAGCAACACCAAGAGGTCGCCGATCCGTTGCCAGTCTTTTAAGGGGAACATAGAATCGGGGTGTAAGTGGTTCATCAACATCTTTGAACCAAAGCCAACTTCACCTGCACACGGTGAACAATAAAAAAGAATACCGCAGCCAAATAACATTTCCTTCCAATCATAGTACTAAGGAATTACTGTTTTTTTTTTAAGTCTGATGAAAGTAGTTTTTATTGTGTGACTAGCTGATCCGACAGACGTTGTCCTGTCTTCTTAGCAATGAATATTGAATTTGAGTTGGTTTCCCGCAAACTGTCAACTGACTGACAGATCTGTCAAACGACATAAAATTATATTCTTCTTCTTTCTTCTTCTTCTCAGTATTTCTGTGTCCACTGCTGGGCATATGCCTCTTGCATGGCTCTCCAAGAAGATCTTGACGCGGCGATTCTCGTCCAGGTCGGCCCTGCCGTCTTTTTTATGTTGTCTGGCAGCTGGTCTGCCTACACTTCTACTTCCTGCACGAGGTCTCCACAGAAGAGTTCTGTACGACCACCTGTCATCGTCTCTTCGGCACACATGGCCGGCCCATTGCCACTTCAGTTGTGCAACTTTTGTGCCTATGTCAGTGACTTTGGTACGTCGGCGAATGACCTGATTTCTTACTTTGTCTCTAAGAGAGATGCCAGGCATTACTCGTTGCTTTTTGTGCTACTTTTAAGCGGTGAATAATCTCGGCAGTAAGCGTCCATGTTTCACAAGCGTAAGTCATCACTGGAAGAATGCATTGGTTGTAGACTTGCGTCTTCAAATTTTGTGGGATCCCAGACTGAAATACGTCGGCGAGTCTCCCGAAGACTCCCCATCCCAACTGTATCCGTCTGTCAATTTCACCTTCCATCGAACCTTGGCCCAACATGATTTTCTGGCCTAGATAAATGTAACTGCTTGCACAGTCCATCGTTATGCCGTCTATTGAAATCATTGAACTGTCAGTGGTGCTCATCCACTTCATTTTTTCTGGATTCATTTTTAGGCCAACTCGCATAGACGCCTCTATTAAGTCTTCTAGAGTCTCAGTGAGTAAAACGATATCGTCTGCGAAGCGAAGATGGTTCAGGTATTCGCCATCCACATTTATACCCATACATTTCCAGTCTACCGTTTTAAATACATCTTCAAGAGTGTTCGTAAAGAGCTTCGGAGATATGATCATCCCCATGGCGTACACCTCTTCGAATCGGTATGGTTCTTGTTTGTCCTTGAATTTGTACAGTCATAGTTGCAGATCTGTATAGGTTTTTTAGAAGTTCGATGTACCGGTAATCGACTCTGCATCGTTGAAGTGAGTTGAAAATAGCCATTGGGCGTGGAACATTGGTTCCACGGAGTCAAACGCATTTTCATAATCCATGAAGGCAAGGTAAAGTGGTCTGTTAGATTCCTGTGATTTCTGTATCACTTGCCTCATGGTGAATACGTGGTCCGTGGTACCAAAACCCTTTCTAAAGCCTGCCTGTTCTCTAGGCTGGTGCTCATCTAAGCTATCTCATCTATGACAAATCTGTCATCCTTGACGTGATGATGCGAGACAACACTTTGTAGAGTTGGCTTAGTAGAGAGATAGGGCGGTAGTTCTTCAGATTAGTCTTAGGGCCTTTCTTGTGGAACAGAACAACAATACTATCAAGCCACTTAGTTGGAATACTACCTGTGAAAAGCGCTTCATTATATATCCAGCGGAGTTCTTTCAGGATTGCTCGACCACCTGCCTTAAGCAACTCCGCTGTAACACCATCTTCCCCGGGTGATTTATATTGTTTTAGTTGTTTGAGCGCTTGTCTCACTTCGTAGGTACTAATTTCTGGAATATCCTCTGTGTCGTGTCTTATTAGAGGGGGCACGTTTGTCAGTAGTATACACGACAGTGGGTTTGCAAGTGTGTGTGTTATATAATTCCCCATAGAATTTGGCCATCACATTAAGTAGCCCTGAAGTATCTGTGAAAATTTCCCCTTCTCAGTTTTCTAGTTTGTTGAGTTGGTTACTGCCGTTGTTTATAGCCCTACCAAAAACTTTAGGTCTACAGTATTTTTCGATTAAGCGCTGAATCTTTTCGGTGTTTCTACTTCGTATATCTTGTCTCAGAGACTTTGATATTTTCTTGTTTAGGATACGATGTTCCTCAGAATTATAATTCTCTGAACCTAGATTCCTTCTTAGTTCCAGCAGATGTTTCGTTTAGGGGTCCCGTCATCTTTAAATCGGGAAATCTGACCAAACATCTCTTTTGCAGTGCTTGTAATGGTAGCAATGAAGTTGTTGTACTTGTCGTTAAGGCTTGTTTCGAAATATTCAACTTCAGTTCGTTTCAGAGCTAGGCATAGTTTCCTGTCGAACTCGTCGTGCACTCCTCTAGGTTTAATTAGGTTTGTAAAGGATTTTCTAAAGAGCTTTCGCCTGTCCATTCTAGTATTGATCCGTATTGTTGCTTTGACCAGTCTATGATCGCTCATTTTAAGTTTGTTGAGAACGTTAACGTCTGTGACTATGTGTTTTCTGTCTGTACATATGAAATCGATTTCGTTCTTCGTCTTTCCATCAGGGCTGGCCCAAGTCCACCTTCTTTTCGGTTTCTTGTAGAAGAAGGTGTTCATAATGAAGAATTTCTTCGATTCCAAATAATTGACCAGTGCTCGTCCTCAGTTGTTCCTTGACCCAATACCAAATGGACCGACGAATGCTTCTATATCTTTACGTCCAGCCTTCAGGGCCCAGTCTATGTCTTCGTACAGTAGTTCTATTTCATCATCGGTGTGTGACGATGTGGGAGCATATATCTGAACGATTTTGATAGAGTATCGGAGGTTTAAGTTAATGATTAATATGCGACACGCGCAGATATGTAGCTCAATGTGATGATGTTATTTACCAATCGTCTATGTATCAGAAATCCGACGCTGCCTTTAGAAGAGTTCCTGTGTCCTGTGTGGTAAAGCATGTGTCTTGAATTTAGCTTTAGGATGTCCTCGCCTTCTCGTCTAACCTCCCCTAAGCCTATGATATCCCATTTGATACACGTCAAATCTCTTTCCAATTCCTCCACATGCGCCTGTGTACTCAGTAAAATTACATTCGAAAAGTTAATATGGTCGTTCATTTACCTATCTAAAATTTTCTAACTTTCTAATTTTCTGAGCAACTTCCTTATTTTTTTCTTTTATATGAACCTTCTGACAATAACAAATACTTCTGACAATAATAACAAATACATAAAAAGAAATAGCGAAGTCCAGCCATTCGCGCGTGATGCCATGACCGAGGGAAAGAGGGATTCATTTTATTCATATAGATGTACGTATACGTATATGTATATCTCATTCAGTAACAGCATCTGACCGATTCGATCGCCGTGTCATGTTATGTGAAGCCAGTTTAGATACCTTCCGAACGAATTCCGCTCTCCACGAACGATTCAATCTCTGACATATCGTCCTCGACGTCGAGTCCAATATATAGCAAACGTTGTCTCGTAAAGAATTCGGCCAAACGCTTTCTCATAAAATGCACGTGTGCAGTCCGTCGTGTCCGTCGGAGGGCGGGGTGCCTCACGTGTGTGTGTGTGTGTGTGTGCGGCAGGTGCACTCGCGCTCGGAGCTGGCGACGTGCGGGCCGGTGATGGCGCAGGGCGGCGTGCAGGCGCTGGAGGCGGCGCTGTTCGCGCTGGACGCGGCGCGCGCGCTGGCGCCGCCCGGCGTGCGCCTGGGCGCGCTCGTGCTGGACGACTGCGACAACGACACCTACGGCCTGGAGATGGCGCTCGACTTCATCAAAGGTGCGCCCCCCCCCCCCCCCCCCCGAACGCGCGCCCCGCCCCCGCCCGCCCCCGTGCTCACGCTCCGTCCGTTGCAGGCTCCATCAGCAACATCGACGACGAGCAGTACGCGTGCAACGCGTCGGCCGTGCGGAAGGTGATCTCGGGCGTGGTGGGCGCCGCGTCGAGCGTGACGTCGGTGCAGGTGGCCAACCTGCTGCGGCTGTTCAGGATCCCGCAGGTGTCCTTCTTCTCCACGTCGCCCGAGCTCTCCAACAAGGCGCGCTTCGAGTACTTCACGCGCACGATCCCGTCCGACCAGCACCAGGTCCGCGCGATGGTCGAGATCGTCAAAAAACTCGGCTGGCGATACGTCTCCATCATATATGAAGAATCCAATTATGGCATAAAGGTATGCGTATCCTTACCGATATTGTATTAATATTGTAAATGCGAAAGTGTTCGATTGCTTGTTTTGTTTTTACGCCTTAACTAATGTCGTTCCCGAATCCCTAACGATGACGAGCCGAAGCCGTCGGCGGAATTTGGGCAATGATAATTTAGTTAAACGCTGATTTCAAGTAGGAAAACAAGTAGAAAGTCCTGGCCATCATCTATGCTGTTAGATATAAGCGCTACTCCTTATATATAAGCGTTAGCTTAGAAGTTTTACAATAACTCCATACTGTACGCATCATTACGGAAGTGGAAGTCACATTTTCCTCTTTGTTGACTCGTAACTTTATTGAAATTATATACGATAATAACTCTATTGAAATGTGATCCGCGATCGTGTGCGGCCTTCGATGACTAAAAACTTGCAAGCTTTAAAACCGTCAACCGAATTGCAGTATTGTGTGGCCACGTATTACAATGTATCTTTTGGCAGGCATTCGAAGAGTTGGAGACTCTCCTGGCGCGCAACGACATATGTATCGCGGTGAAGGAGCGGCTGGTGAAGGACTCGGGCGAGGCCGACGAGCGCGCCTACGACGCCATCGTGGCGCGGCTGCTGTCGCGGCCGCGGGCGAGAGGTAGGGGGCGGGGCGTGCGGGGCGGGGGGCGGGGGGCGGGCGGAGCAGGTGTGACCACACGGCCGTTGTCCGCAGGCGTGATCGTGTTCGCGTCGGACCAGGAGGTGGCGGGCGTGATGGCGGCGGTGACGCGCGGCGGCGCGGCGCGCGCCTTCAGCTGGGTGGGCTCGGACGGCTGGTCGGCGCGCGCGCTCGTGGCCGCCGGGAACGAGGCGGCCGTGGAGGGCACCGTCAGCGTGCAGCCGCAGGCCAACGCCGTGCGCGGCTTCACCGACTACTTCCTCAACCTCACCGTCGAGAACAACCCGAGGAATCCCTGGTTTGTCGGTAATTCTCCTCCACGAGGTACCATTCGCGTAGCTAGGCCTTCTATACCTATTCGATCGCTGCCTTCCGTTCGATATTGGACGATTGGACCCTTCGAACGAAGCGTGAAACTCACTGAGCGCGTTAAGTGTTAACTGACTGACCGCCGTTGTCTAAGTCTTTTGTCAGTTGCCGCTTCAAAATGAGCTTCTCTTTTCGCTCACCATCAGGCAAAGTTGAGCCACTAAATTAATACAAAAAAAATATGACCGAAAGGAATATTTCCCGAAAGCTATAGGTACATTTGTCTGTAAAAATAAGTCAATCAAATCGCTTAAAGATCTCCGCTTGGAAAAACGTATTATGCGTCGACTGCGAATCTGATTTTTCATGAGATTCTAATGAGCGGACTTCAGTGTAGACCTGGAATTTGCCCAGAATGACTAGATTAATCAGGCGCTGGTAGAATTGCAAAAGGCACAAGACAAACCGTGTGCAATCGTCTGGTTATTTGGTAACAGGCTCGAGAGCTCCTCACAGTATACTCACAGTTAAATGTTAACACAGTTTCAATATGTATATCTCCGGGACTTTCTAGCATCCGGGCTGTCTTAGGAGGTAGAAATATAAGTTACTATAGTACTACACTTTAGATCCAAATAGTTAGATATTCGAGCAGAATGATTTGAGCGGAAACGGGCGGGAAAACAGGGCACCAACTTGCACAAACAGGACACTAGCATCAACTCTGGTGGGGACCAGAATGATTGAAGGAACGCGAATCATCATGACCGGTCAACATGATGGATCGCTCGACCTAGACTTCGATTACCTGGACAGATTGTCTTGGTGGTCACGAACGAGAAAAAAACTGGATTCGAATTGGCTGACGGCCCGGTACAGCATTATGGACAACCTTTTGAGAGTGACCGGCTGGATCCGGAGATTCATACACAACTGCTGCCAACCGAGGAATAAAGAGCTGTAGCCTATCGTGAGCGTGGAGGAGCGTCGGAGCTCACTTTTGCTCTTGATACGGTTGGTGCAGGCAGATCGGTTCAAGGACGAACTACTAATTCTGCGCACGGGACGCGAAAAGCTGACCTGCCCTTCGGTATACGTCATCCTCTGCTGCTCCCCAAGGGAGGTCCTTGTTAGAACTTCTGGTCACGATAGGCTAGCGATTCTGTCTCACCGGGTATGTCAGACTAGGCCGTTCGAACCGGTCGGTAGAGATTTCACTGAGCCGTTAGGGCTAAATGCCGAAACCTGAGTGTTACGAACTCGTGTTACGAAAGCGTATTTGTGTGTTCTCGTCTGTCTGGCTACGAAAACCGTCCATCTTGCAGTGGCATTGGCTCTTACGACGAAGGCCTTTGCCGCCGTGACCCGCAGCGTCTGCCCGCAGAGTTCTGGGAGGACCAGTTCCGCTGCCGCTACCCGGGCAGCGCGCGCACGCCGTACAACGGGCAGTACGCGCGCGCGTGCTCGGGCCGCGAGCGCCTCACGCCGGACAACATCGAGTTCGAGGCGCAGCTGCAGTTCGTCGCGGACGCCGTGTTCGCGTTCGCGCACGCCATCAGGTCTGTCGGCGCTCGCGGGACCGACCTTCACTCGTCGAGAAGGAACCATAATGAAAACGTTCCTTGCGGCAGAGACATGCACGCGGACCTGTGCGGCGGCCGGCCGGGGCTGTGCGACGCCATGCGGCCCGCCAGCGGCGCCGTGCTGCTGCGGTATCTGCGACAAGTTCGTTTCACAGGTCGTTACGCTGATTTTGTTCAGGTGTTCGATACGGTAGAGTAGATTTAACTTAATCGTTTTCTATAAACGTACAGGTCTCAGCGGTGACGAATTTCACTTCGATATCAACGGGGACGGGCCGGTGCGGTATAACATTTTGCACTTCAAACAAGTGTCGAAGGGAGCGTATCGCTGGATAAAAGTGGGCCGATACGTCGACGGAGAATTAGAGTTGCACATGGACGGTAAACGCCCACTATCATTCTTTACATCTTGATATTGACCACTTTTATGAAACTTTGTGACGCATATAATCCGACATTGTCGCTCAGAGATCCAATTCAAGTGGGACGAGCGCCAGCCGCCGGAGTCGGTTTGCAGCGCCGAGTGCGCGCTCGGACAAGCCAAGCAGTACGTGGAGGGAGAGAGCTGCTGCTGGCACTGCTTCAACTGTACGCAGTACGAGGCGCGTATACGTATCATAAACGACCATCTCGTCGCCGACCGTCTCGATGTTTATTTACCGATGTCGCACTGACTGCTCGTATCCAGATCCGGTCGCCGCTGTCGGAGACGGCGTGCGTGCAGTGTCCGCGCGGCACGCTGCCCGACGCGGCGCGCACCCGCTGCGCGCGCGTGCCCGAGCTGTACCTGCGGCCCGACCACCCCGCCGCCGTCGGCGCCATGGCCTTCTCCGCCGTGGGCGCGCTGCTCACCACGTGAGTCCGCCCCCGCCCCGCCCCCGCCCCGCCCCCCGCCCGCCCCCCGCCCCCCTGACCGCGCTCTGTGCAGGTGCGTGGCGGCGGCGTGGGCGGCGCGCGGGCACACGCCGGTGGTGCGCGCGTCGGGCCGCGAGCTGTCGTTCGTGCTGCTGGCCGGCATCCTCATGTGCTACCTCGTCACGTTCGCGCTGGTGCTGCGCCCCACCGACACGCTGTGCTCGCTGCAGCGGTGAGTTACGCCACTCGCTACTCGGAGTTCGCCCGCGCCGTCCTGACGTTTATCGTGAGCTGTCTGTTTCAGTTTCGGTACCGGGTTTTGCTTCACCGTGGTGTACGCGGCGCTACTGACGAAGACCAACAGAATCGCCCGAATCTTCGACGCCAGCAAGCATTCGGCGCGGCGGCCCTCGCTGATATCGCCTAAATCTCAACTGGTGATCTGCTCCATCTTAGTGTCGATTCAGGTCGTTACCTCTACAGACCTCCCTTCCTGAGTCTCTCCTAACGATCAGCATTGAGACTAGTCGCCTTTCACAGGTGGTGGTGGTGGTCGTTTGGCAAGTGGTCTCACCGGCGCGAGCCATCCACTACTACCCGACGCGCGAAGAAAACATGCTCGTGTGCGATTCCTACGTGGACGCCTCTTACACCATCGCTTTCTTCTATCCGGTGGTGTTGATCATCGTGTGCACCGTGTACGCCGTGCTCACCAGAAAGATTCCGGAGGCGTTTAACGAGAGCAAACACATCGGTACGGCGCAGTACGGCGCCGGTGACGTAATCGATCTCGTACGACATCATAACGCGATAATGTCTGTGCGCAGGATTCACGATGTACACGACTTGCGTCATCTGGCTGGCGTTCGTGCCTCTGTACTTCGGCACGGCGAGCCACGTGCCACTGCGCGTCACCAGCATGGCCGTAACCATCTCTCTGAGCGCGAGCGTCACGCTCGTCTGCCTCTTCTCGCCCAAGGTGATCGCCGCGAGATAAAATAAAACGGGAGATAAAATAAAATAGAACGAACCGTTTAATAAATCGTTTGCGTCCATTCTAGTTGTACATAATAGTGATGCGACCGGAGCGCAACGTGCGGGCGACGCTGATGGCGCCGCGCTGGCGGTCGCTGGGCGCGGGCGGCGCGGCGGCGGGCGGCGGGGGGCGCGGCGGCGCGGGGGGCGGGGCGGCCGCGGGCGGGGCGGCCGCCGCCGCGCTCGTGGGCGCCGCGCCGCTGCCCCCGGCGCCCGACCTCACGCCTTCCACGGACCTGTCCACGCTGCCCGACGGTGGGTATCCGCAGCCCGGAGAGGAGAAAGTTAAGGCACGGCGCGGTCTGACCACCGTCTCATTGCAGAAAAGAGCTCGGCGGACCGGCAGGTGCAAACGGAGGAGTCGGCGTTGTACCCGCGGCTGCAAGCGGCCGCCGACGGCGTGTGGCTGGACGCGCGGCGGCTGGCGGCGCGGGGCGCGGGGCTGCCGGCCTTCGGGGCGGCGGCGGGGGCGGCGGGGGCGGGCGCGGGGGCGGCGGCGGTGGCGGGCGGCGCGGCGGCGCTGGGCCGCGAGCTGTCGTTATAGCGGGCCGGCCGCCGCCGCTGCGCCGTGCTCGTGTGACGTCGCGCCGTGCTCGTGTGACGTCGCGCCGTGCTCGTGTGACGTCGCGCCGTGCTCGTGTGACGTCGTGCCGTGCTCGTGTGACGTCGCGCCGTGCTCGTGTGACGTCGTGCCGTGCTCGTGTGACGTCGCGCCGTGCTCGTGTGACGTCGTGCCGTGCTCGTGTGACGTCGCGCCGTGCTCGTGTGACGTCGTGCCGTGCTCGTGTGACGTCGTGCCGTGCTCGTGTGACGTCGTGCCGTGCTCGTGTGACGTCGCGCCGTGCTCGTGTAACGCCGCGCCGTGCTCGTGTGACGCCGCAGGCGCTCTCGGTCGCCGCTCCGGCGGTCACCTCGACACTGATCGACTGAATTTTTCGCTCAAATAATAAATAAAACAGTAGTTTAAAGTTGAGGCGATCGGCGTTATTCGATTCATCGCTCCCGATAAAATAGAACTTGCCGAATATGAGTTAAAAAAAAAAATATTCGAGATTCCCCTAATTATATTGCGAATCATAATAGTAATTGTGAATTGTGGGAACGAACAAACTTGTGATATTAGAATAAAGAATTAATTCAAATATGACTAATTTGTTTATTCTTAATTTGAATCCCTATTTTTTTATACCTAAAGATTCTAGTGTCAGAAGTACCGAGGTCAATGGACCTCACGGATAAAAAATTAGCAAGAACCTCTTGGAGGAGCTCGATGGCGTCGTTGCGCGTGTCAGTCTATTCGAACACATTCGAGCATCGGGCAGAAACACTTTTGTGGTTCTGGCTGTGTCTTCGTTTTTATATCTCCGATTCCATTCGTCAATCCAGTCCAAACGGATTTGTCGCTTGACGAATGTAATTCTTAAATAAATCAACCTCAGACATGTGCTCATTGTAATATTTGCATGCACATGCAATATTTTCTATTCTATTATGTGACACTTATAATAGGGGTGCCATACCGTACAAGCAAACTTGATGTGACTCCGAACAAAACTATTGTACAAAATTTTATAGGTCAAAGGGTTTTTAAAGGGTTTGCCTATTCTTAAAATGAAACCCAATTGTTTAAATGCTTTACCAATTATAGTATCAATATGAGGAATGAACGTTAATTTAGAATCCATTATGACCCCTAAGTCTCTTATTTGTGATACCCTAGACAAGTTTTTCCCACACAGGTTATAATTATAATTTACTGTATTTAATTTCCTACTATAACTTATAATGTGACATTTATCAAGATTTAAAAACATTTTATTTCTTAAACAATATTCTTCAAAAAATTTTAAGTCATGCTGTAAAAGCTCACAGTCTTGGGAATTATATACAACTCTAAAAATCTTTGTATCATCAGCATATAGTAAAGAATTGGAATTTCGTAAAATAGTATTCATATCATTAACATATAAATTAAATAGTAGAGGTCCTATGTGAGAACCTTGAGGGACTCCAGAGCTAACACTTTTGTATTCTGACCTATATCCACCAACAACTACAGCCTGACTTCTGTTGTCAATATATGATTTTATCCAACGAAAAAGATCGCCGTGAATTCCGAGTCGCCAAAGCTTCCTCAATAAAGTATTATGACATAGTTTATCAAAACATTTGGAAAAATCAGCGTATACAGCGTCAATTAGACAGTTATTATTCATAGCTTCCAATATCATACTTGTAAATGTTAAAAGATTACCATCTACACTACGACCTGGGTAAAAAAAATGCTGATTAGGGTTAATAACCCTACGAGCAGCATGTACAGATCCCCAAAAAATGTACTCAATATTTCTCCTTAATAACAATACTGATAAGGTGGTGATTTAAATAAAACAACCAGTCCAGTACAAAAGGAAGTGAATATATTGCATATCAACAAACAGGGTCATTATTCATATAAAACCGTTTATAACATGTTTCAATAATAATATCCATACGCACAGCGCCATCTAGTGTAGAAGTATTGGAACTATTACATGTAATAAATATGTGCTTTGTGCGATGCTTACAAGTTAAGATTTGAACCCTTTTTCTGCAATGTTTACATAAATATTTTTTCTTGTTTATTTTATTTAACTATATATATTTATATTTAGTACTCTTACATATATTTTTGACAAACAATAATAGTTATGCAGACATACCGCCCACCATGGACAGCATGTCCATTCTCCACCCACCATGAGATATAACAACTCTTGACTAATGTAGTATAGTATAGGTGAATAATATAGAAACAACATGAGAACGAAGCTACGCTAGGAGAAAATGTAGCCTATTCTAAAACAAATTCCATAAAATATATAAGGTGCTTTTTTTGTATTAGCCAGGAATTTAATGGCAGATAGTATTAAGCCTACTTGTTACGTTAGTGAAGAAATATGGCGTCCCAATATCATTAATAAGCTTTGAAAAAATAAATAACGTAGTCAATGAACTGGTTTCATAGTGCTTAATACATTCCGCGCTATCAGATGAAGTCGATAATAACAATAACAGCTGTACGTAGGTAGCGTCGTCCCAATTGCATATTTCCTTTAAAATGCGTTGTAATATAAATAGGATAGGTAAAAAAAATGTAATCAAATGTAAAACTGATAGGTAATAAATAACATACACTTACAGGAGGGCAGATGATTGTCCTTATCAAGGTCATTGAACTTTTCATCACACTTATTATCACAGGTTTTGAACTGTCAAATTAATATCATAATAAATAAATAATAAATATTGTCAGACAAATTACACAGTGCCATCTAGCCCCAAAGTAAGCGAAGCTTGTGTTATGGGTACTAGACAACTGATAAACATATGTAAATACAGTTTTTTTTTGTAAATACATACTTATGATACATAGAAAATACCCAGACCAAGACAAACAGACATGTTCATGCACACAAATGTTTGTCCTATATGGGAATCAACCCCACGAGCGTTGGTGTCGAAGCCGCGTCATTGACCGCTACGCCACCGAGCTCGTCGAATAATGTATGTGTTTGTTTATGGAAACATCATAAAAACACTTAGTTACGATGTTAGTTTTCAAAAATAACGCAGTCACATAACATGTTCTACAATAACTTGGCGTGTTTAAAAGCTCATTCAAATTATTTACACAAAATCACAATTAGCCACTAATTTATCCACGTCTACATACATGTTTTACCACTTTTTTGCCATGGAATGTCTGCGGAAAAAGTCCACTACCGCTTTCTGTAACTGATCGAGGTCTATCTGTACTTAATTTCGTACAGATATTCTGCGTGCGCATTTACACTCGCGACAAGAAACCATACCATACCATTTCGAGAAATTTGTACATTTCGTAAAACTGCGGCTATAGGCATGATTAGGTCAACACACGGACGAATCACGGTTAACACTGTTTTCGTTTCCTTGGATCCTTTCTTCCTTCTTTCTCGCGGCGCGAGCGCTGTTGCCGCGCCGCCCGTGCGGGGGTGGGCGGCAGGAGATCAAGCGACAGACATCGCTGCGAAGCGGCGGCGTTTACAAAGGGCGGCCCAACGTTTGAGTAAACTTTGACTTTACCGCGGTTATCACCGTGTTCGGAAAGCGTTTGGCAGCTCGTGACTCGTGACGTAGCCTTTCGGTACGGGTCATACCCGAGCGCATTGACCACGCCGTCTAGACTGCGACACAGAGGGATGGTTCATACAAAGTAAACAAATCTTTTCATGATGCGATTTTATTTCCTAAGAGAAAAAAAATAACACGTGGGGCACAAATTTCATTTACTATCGAAATCGGCATATGTAATACTACTACCCTTTTCAATCCTGGCAGATAAATCAAAAGCTCCCTGTATAAGACCATTAACAACATAAAACAAAATTCATACAAGAATCCCAGCGGTAATCGTGTAAAAAATATAACAAATTAAGCAAAAAATAAACTAAAAACAAAAAATAAACTTACTTATTTGCATACAGGAAGAATACAAAGTTTGGACGCGGGTCTCTTAATTACTGTTCTCTTACAACGTAACGACACCACGCGAGTAACATTGTCCAAACCAGGATGTTTATCTATTATTATTCCATATAGCCAACGAGCAGGTGGGAGATCGTCTTCCTTTACCAACACAATGTCTCCAGTCTGAGGTTCTGGAGTTTGATTATTCCATTTGTATCTCTGCAAAAAATGATTCAAATATTCCTGAGACCAGCGTCTCCAAAAGTTTTGAACCATTTGTTGTGTATATTGCCATCTTCTCAAGGAGCTAACGTTTGAGTGTTCAAAATTGTAGTCGGGAGTTAGCAGCAAGGATTCTCCTACTAAGAAATGGCTGGGGGTTAAAGGTAAAGGATCCTGAGAATCGTCACTGACCTGTGAGATTGGTCTCGAATTGAGACAAGCCTCAATTTGAGCCAACAAAGTAGTGAGTTCTTCAAAGGTAAGTGTGGATGTGCCAATAACCCGTTTGAGGTGAAACTTAGTGGATTTGATACCAGCTTCCCATAGTCCGCCAAAATTCGGAGCATGGGGTGGAATCCGATGCCAAGTTGTACCATTTGTAGAGAGCCACTCCGCTATGTCGCTAGCAACGCTGGATTTCTCTGACAAGAGTAGAGTCTTCAGTTCTCAAGCAGCTCCGACAAAGTTGGAACCATTGTCGCTCCACAGTTCCGAGCAATGTCCACGTCGAGCAACGAAACGCTTAAAGGCAGCCAGAAAAGCCTCAGATGTCATGTCACTAACTACCTCAAGATGTATAGCTCGGGTTGCCAAACATATGAACAAACATATATATCCTTTGGTAGCATGATGACCTCTGCCTTTAGTGGTTCTCACTGCAATGGGCCCTGCATAGTCAACTCCACTTCGCAAGAACGGTCTGCTGACTGTAACTCGTGCTGCTGGCAATTGACCCGTCAACGGCTGAATATTTGTGGATGAGTAACGAGTACAAATTACACAACTGCGTTTGTAAGCCTTAACCTTATTTTTTAAATTAAGAACCCAATATTTAGTTCGTATGTAATTGAGCATCACCAAGGGACCACCGTGAAATGTCTTTTCATGGGCTTCAGCAATGATGAGCTTACACAAATGAGATTTGTCAGATATTAAAATCGGATGTATGGTGTTGTATTCAAGATCTGATTTTTGAAGCCGACCTCCGACCCTCAATAAATTATCTGGACATAGAAAGGGAGTTAACGAATACAGCTTACCTTTTTTATTCACATTCCTATTTTTTGACAGGCTGTTGATTTCGTCAGGAAAATGATGCATTTGACTTCTTTTAATGCAAGTTTTATGAATTTGATTTAATTCCGAGAAGGTCAACTTAGGTTAGGTTAGGTTAGGTTAGGTTAGGTTAGGTTAGGTTAGGTTTTTTTTTTTTTTTTTTACTTGTACCTCGGACCTATTGTGGGGAACGAGACGTTTTTTAACTTATTTTGTTATTTATTATTATTTAATTTTTAACTTGCTAAGTAGTAGATGTGGAATATTCTTTTATTTTAACCTATTTATTTTGTATTTTTCTTTATTTGATTTTATTCTATTTCTTTATATCTATCTATTTTATTTCACTTATAATTTTATTTGTTTTTCAACTGTATACCCTTTTCCTTTATTTGTTTTTGTTAATGACTTTTCTAGCAACTTTCTTGCAAAATTCCAAAAATTTATACCTTTTTGTTTTGTCTTCCATTATTTCTTTTATTTTATTCTCCTTTATCTCATCTCCTATATCAATTTCTACTTCCATCCTCTCTTTCCCGTAGATTGGGCACTCCGATAAAATGTGCAGCACTGTTTCCTTAGTTTCTTGGTCGCATGGGCACGCCGGGTTCTCCTTGCATTTGAATCGGTTCAGATACTCGGAGAACCCGCCGTGTCCTGTCATCACTTGAACGATGGTATGGTCTAACTTGGTGCTTCTCAAAATTTTGTGCGCCTGTATCGCGTCTGGCAGAAAAATCTTTGTCACAGATGCCGTCTCTCCTTCTCTATAGCGTCGGTTCCATTCGTCAAGCGAGTCCATACGGATTCCTCGCTTGACGAACGAAACCGGGCATCTGTCATAATTCGCCTTGGTTTTTGTGTACAGGGCTGCCTGCTTTGCTAGTTGGTCTGCTCTTTCGTTTCCCTCCAGTCCCGCGTGGGCCTTTATCCAAAAGAGGTTTACAGTTTTTCCTTCCATTTTGGCGGCCCGGATGTTCTGTCTGGTTTTGACTGCTAAGGGCTGGAGGGAATCGCTAGACGCAACAGTATCCAACGCCGACCTGGAGTCGCAATAAATATTGCACCTGTCCACGTTTGCTTTGAGGGCTTGCGCTGCCGCCTCAGATAGAGCCAAGAGCTCCGCCTGATACACAGTGCAGCAGTGGTCCAGCTTGAATTTTCGAGCTTGGGTCTCTGCTCCATTTCTCCATACTGATAGGGACGCTCCGACTTTCCCCTCGATCCTGCTTCCGTCAGTGTATATGTGAAGCAGGTCTTTGGATTCAAGCTGTTCCACCGCTGCGCGGTCCTCTACATGCTCATATTTCAGCTCCGTCCGTTCCGCTGGATGAGGCAGCTTGTCGTAGGACATAGGGGTCTCAATCTCCCTATCCCCCAGGGCTCGCTGTGAGTGGCCTCTCTTTACCTCGTAAAGAGAGGCCGCTTCGCGGATTCTTAGGTCCAGTGGAAGAAGCCCAGCGAGCACTAGGGCAGAGTTAAGGGAGACTGTCCTATACGACTTGATGATTTTTTGAGCAAACCCTCTCTGCACCGCGTCCAGGTGCTTCCGAACTCCGACCTTCTCGCTGGCAGGCGCCCACACGCTTGCCGCATACAAAACGACCGGTTCGACCACCGCCGCGTATATGGTCCTGACTATCTCGGGCTCGAGCCCCCAGTGGACTTTCGCCGCTCTTGCAACTTGCTTGTACAAATTTGTAGCTTTTGCACAAACATTTGCTACGTGTTTGTTGAAGTTTAGCTTATCGTCCACTGTAAGGCCGAGGATCTTGATATCCCTCGACATCTCAATGCCCGTTCCTCCCATGTTCAGAAGTGGGGTGTCATACTTTATCTTATTGGTTATCACCATCGCCTGCGTCTTCTTCGGTGCAAACTTGAGTTTGTTTCTGACACCCCACTTCTGGACATGCTCGAGGGCTGCATTTGCCCGCTTCTGGATATCGAGTGCATTATCCCCCGAGAAAATCAGGACCACATCGTCGGCAAAAGCCTGGCAGTAGTCTCCCCGGCATTCAAGTTCTTTTAGTAGGGGGTCCAATAAGAGGTTCCAAAGTATTGGTCCCCCCACGGAGCCCTGCACGCACCCCTTCGTGGTATTTCTGGTGCATTCGGCGCCAGCATATCTTAAGGTCACCCTCCTATCCGAAAGGTAACTGTCCATGAGACGTCGGATGTTGATTGGACAGTCCGTTTCGGCCAGACGGCAACGCACCGCTGGCCACCATGCGCTGTCGAAGGCTCCCTCTATGTCAAGTGACACTAGTGTTATTAATTTCTTTTCTTTAAGTTTTCCTTTTATATGGCTCAACATGGCATAGAGGGAGTCCTCGGTGCTGCGCTGCGGGGTGAAGCCATACTGGCGCCGACTCAGTCCTGGTAGTATATACCACTTAATTCTCTGGATGACCATCTTTTCGAGAATTTTACCTAATAAAGGTAGTAGTCCTATGGGTCTGTAGGACTTGGGGTGCGTGTAGGTCTCCTTGTTTGGCTTCCGAAGCACCACAATAAGTGCCTCCTTCCAACATTCTGGAAAATATGTCAAGTGATGACATCTATTAAACAGGGAAAGGAAAAGGTGCGGGTCCAGGGCGACAGCCGCAGCACAAATATCCGCCGTGAAGCCGTCGATCCCCGGGGCCTTCTTCGGGCTGAAGTTCGACACAGCCCACTCCAGTTCTTCCATCGTGAATGGCTGGTCACATGTTTCACCATGTGTCCAGCCATTCAGTCCTTTGGCCTTGTTACGTATCTGGACGTGTTCTGCATCGTCCGTCTCAGTCTCATCCTTCGGGAAGAACGTTTCCACGAGCAAGCTCGACGACTCCTCGGCGGTTAGGACTTTGCCGTCACTAATCAGTGGCATATCTTCCTCTCTCCTTGCGGTGCGACTTATCACTCTATATAGCCCATCCCACACCGTTTCCCTTTCCTGTCTACCACAAAAACTCTTCCAACTGGCCTCGCGTGCCTTTTTGGCCTCCAAGAGGTACTCCTCCTTCGCTTTCAAATATTGGTGAACGACCCATTCCCTTCTGACTGGCGCGGCATTTCCTATCCTCCTCTTCTTCCTCGCGACTTCCTTCTTCATCTTCTCTAACTCCTCCGACCACCACGGCACACCTGTCCGCCCCCCGCCGGATTTCGTCAGTGGGATGGACATCTTGCATGCTTCCATTATAGCGTTAGTGATGTTAACCACCATTCCCTCTGGTTAGGTTTTTTTTTTTTTTTTTTTTTTTATATAAGACGTTTGAAAAACGTCTGCGCTTGTCCCTCCGATATTAATTCAGAGATTTTGTTACTTTTTAATTTTTTATTAATCTATGTATAGTTCCGTTTTTTTATTGTTTAGTGATTGTTATTCTACTATTTTATATGATTTTAATTTATATTTATTCCGACGTATGACGTTATATATTTTTATTTTATTTATTTATTTGATAATTATTGTTATCTTCTGTCTTGCATGTATCCGAATATTCTATGTGTTTTTTATTATATATAGTGTACTTTTATTTATTCCGAATGTTTTATGTGTTTATTTATATATTGTATTCAGTATCTCGTGTGTTGTAAAGTTTGTCATGTTTAATTATAAATAATATGTAATTTATTTTGTTCTCCTGCTGCTTTAATTTATACCTTAATTCCTCATGGTGTTAAAATGTATACTTAGTATACATTGTCACCATGATGTTTGAGTCATTCAGTTTTATTTCTGTCGATTACTTTTTTAACTATTTTAATGCAGTATTCTAAAAAGATGGGCCGGTGGTTTTTACTACTTATAATTTTATTTATGTTTTCCAATGTTATTTGTATGCCCAGTCTTTGTTCTGCCTCGTACCTCTGCAGACCAAAGACTGGACAGTCCAGCAGAATATGTATGGGTGTTTCTTGCACTCCTGGTTCGCAGATGCACGATGGGTCCTCCTTACACTTGAATCGATTCAAGTATTCGGAGAACCCACCGTGCCCCGTCATGATCTGAGTTGTTATGCTGCTCGGTTCCATGCACCGCACCGTTCTGTACGCCTCGATTGCGTTCGGGAGAAACAGCTTCGTTACCGATGCCGTCTCTCCCGTCACGTATCTCCGATTCCATTCGTCAAGGGACCCCATGCGGATATGTCTCTTGACGAATGAAATCGGGCACCTGTCGTAATCCGGCTTCCTTTTTATACGCAGTGCCGCCTCCTTGGCCAGTTGGTCTGCTCGCTCATTCCCCTCCAGCCCCGCGTGCGCCTTGATCCAGAACAACGAAATTTGTTTGTTTTGTGACCGAATCATTTTTATATTGTTCCTGGTATCAACCGCGAGGGGGTGGAGGGCTCCTTCGTTCACTACAGTATCCAATGCTGATTTGGAGTCACTGTAGATTCCGAAGGTTTTTTCGGAGCTCTCCACAACTTCCTTCGTGGCCTGAAGGATGGCCAGGAGCTCAGCCTGGTAGACCGTACAGTGAGACGAAAGCTTGAGTTTAATGGTCTTGGTTTCGGAGCTCCCTTTCCATAAGGAAAGGGCTGCACCGACCTTGTCTTCAATTCTGCTTCCGTCCGTAAAAATGCGTACTGCTTGCGTGCCGTGTTCCTCAACATCTCGTTGGTCCACCAGGTTCCTGAACTCCAGGCACAAGTTCTCCACCGGGTGGGGGACTTCTGCGTAGCTCCTTATGCGCTCTACCGACCTGTCTCCCAACTCCTCCCAACATTTATCTTTTTTAGCTCTGTACAATGCTGCCGCCTCCTGTACTCTCAAGTCAAGAGGCAGCAACCCTGACAGTATCAGCGCCGAGTTTAGGGAGACAGTCCGGTATGCCCTAGTAAGTTTTTGGGCAAATCCCCTTTGGATAGTATTGAGCCGCTTCTGTACCCCCAGCTTTTTGACTGCAGGTGCCCAGGCACTTGCCGCATACATCACGACTGGCTCCACGGTGGTGTTGTATATTATCCTAATTATTTCAGGGTGGAGGCCCCAGCTTACTCTGGCTGCCCTGGACAACTGTTTGTAAATATTTATGGCCTTTCTGCAGACTGACGAGACGTGGCTGTTAAACGTCAATTTATGGTCAATGATTAGACCCAGAGTCTTTATCTCATTGACCATATCAATGTCGTCCCCTCCCATGCTCAGCCGTGGTGTGTCGTACTTCAATTTGCGCGTTATGGTCATTGCCTTCGTTTTCTGAGGCGCGAACTTCAACTTGTTTCGGACACCCCACGCCTGAACATATGAGAGGGCGGCGTTGGCCTGTCTTTGGACATCCGTTGCCGTTTCCCCCTCAAAGACAAGCACAACGTCGTCTGCGAAGGCCTGGCAGTAATCTCCTCTGAGCTCGAGCCCCCTGAGCAATGGGTCCAACAGGAGGTTCCAGAGGATCGGGCCTCCTATTGAACCCTGGACGCACCCCTTGTTGGTGTTTCGCACGCTTTCCTCTCCCGCATACCTAACCCTGACTTGTCTGTCCTGAAGATAACTGTCCATTAACTTTCTTATATATAATGGACAGTTCTCCTCAGCCAGTCGGACCCTTATGGCTGGCCACCACGCGCAGTCGAAGGCCCCCTCTATGTCCAGAGAGACCACTGTGATTAACTTCTTCTCTTCCAGTTTTCCACGTATGTAGCTCACTAGATCATAGAGGGAGTCCTCGGTGCCTTTCTGGGGCATGAAGCCATACTGGCGGGTACTCAAGTTGGGGAGAATATGCCACTTTAGTCTGCCTATTACCATCTTCTCCAGGATCTTCCCCATGACCGGCAACAACCCTATTGGTCTGTAAGACTTAACATTTGTGTAGTCGTCTTTGCCGGGTTTCTGCAGTGCTACAACCACGGCCTCCTTCCAGATGATAGGGAAATAATGTAGTTCTACACATTTGTTGAGTAGGGCCAGATGGTATTCTGGGTCATGGAGAATCACCTGGTAACAGATATCGGCGGTGAAACCGTCCCCGCCGGGGGCCTTTTTGGAGTTAAAGCTTCTCGCGGTGGCCAGCATCTCCTCGATGGTAAAGGGTGTATATGGTGTCTGGCCAGGTGGTATTATGTTGATGCGATCCGCTTTTGCCCTAACCTGCTCGTGGTCCTCACTCTCCCCCTCCCTCGTATCCTCCGGATAAAATGTTCCCGCCAGTAAGTCCACCGACTCTCTAGGGCTAAGTGTCTTCCCATCCTTCTTAAGGGGTACGTCCTCCTGTCTTCTCGCTGTACGACCCATCACCCTGTGGATGCCTTCCCACAGTCCCTCTTTGTCCTGCCTTTCGCAGAACTTCCGCCAACTTTCGATCTGGGCTTTTTTAGCCTCGGTTTCATACCTTTCCTTGGCCTGCAGGTACTCCTCAACGACTTTCGGTCTACGAACTGGCGCTGCGCATTTTATTCGGCGTCTTTTTGTAATTACTTCCTTTCTCAGTTTATTGATCTCCTCGGACCACCATGGCAATGTAACTTTTTCCCCTGTTTTCTTTTTAGGTATTACTTCTGTACAAGCCATCGCGATCACACTTGTATATTTGTCTATTAACTCTTCCAACTTTTCTGTACTTTTAATATTCTCTATTTCAGACATGTTAATTTTGTTTTCTGTTTTTAACTGAGCAAGTTTCTCATGAAACTTGCTCCAGTTAACCTTTTTTGTATTATACAACCTAGTAGTTCTGTTAATTTTGATCCCCTTTGACTTTTTTAATTTTATATCAAGTGTGATCGCGTTATGGTCCGAGTTGACTATGCCGTCGTCCACGCGCCAGTTCTCCACGTATTCGAGGACATCGACAGAACACGCCGTAATGTCCACGAAGCTTGTGTACTGCCGATGCCCCCGGACAGTGTCGAACGTTGGTGTATCACCGTTGTTGAGCACCTGCAGGTTTATCTCTTCCAGGGTTCCGGACAAATCATCTCCCCTTCTGTCTGAGGAAGGACTGCCCCACCACGGGCTCTTAGCATTCGCGTCACCTCCAATCAGTAATTTAACCGATGCAAACTTTTCCCTAATGGTCTTGAGCTGCTCCAAGTACCCTTCCATCGGCCGATCCGGCTCAAAGTAAAATGAGACTACCACGATCTCCCAGGCTTCAGTTTGGATCCTCACCACCGTGATATTATTTGTGGTGAGTTCTGGGCACTGTTCCACGTCTAGATCGTGGTCAAAGACCATAATCGCCGATTTGACAGGCCCTCCTTCCTGGTCATTATTCTGGAAGACCCGTGTGCCTTTATAGCCCTTCACTCTCCCGGCCCGGCCGATGTAAGGTTCCTGGAGTAATGCGAATGCTATTTTGCGGTTCCCGGCTGCTAATATCAGTTCGTCGGTAGCTAGCTCCTCTGGTTAGGTTAGGTTAGGTTAGGTTAGGTTAGGTTAGGTTAGGTTAGGTTAGGTTAGGTTAGGTTAGGTTAGGTTAGGTTAGGTTAGGTTAGGTTAGGTTAGGTTAGGTTAGGTTAGGTTAGGTTAGGTTAGGTTTTTTTTTTTTTTTTTTTTTTCTATACTGACTCGTTTTTGTCAGCGGTCTATGTTTTCTCCAACAATGGTCGGAGGTTTGTGTTATCTTAATTTTTTCCTTGTGTCTCGTTTATTATTGTGTATTGAATATTGTATATTTTGATGTTTTATCCTTATTTTTATCTTAATATTTATAAAAGTATTATCAATATTTTACTAAGCATATATTTATTAATACTAGTTTACCTATTCTTGTTTCTATTTATTACGTCTTTGGCAATGTATATGCAATATTCTGTGAATTTTTCTGTATTGAATTTATTTCCTAATATATCACTAAATTTGTCCTTTTTGAAATGTATACCTAATTCTATCTCTAAGTTTAGTCTTCTGATGTTATATTTGGGGCAATCGGCGAGCAAATGTTCAACATTTTCTTCCTTTTCAGGATCGCAGATGCAGCTTGGACTATCTTTGCATTTAAATCGGTGTAGGTATCCTGAGAACCCTCCATGTCCGGTAAGTATTTGCACCATTATTGGATCTAATCGCATTTTTTTCAGTAATTGATACGCACTAACTGCATCAGGCATAAAAAGTTTTGTCACTGTGGCCGTGTCATTTCCGACATATCTTTCATTCCAATCCCTCAGAGTGTTGGAGCGTATTTGTTGTTTTATGAACGAGATTGGGCATTTGTCGTAGGCCGGTGCGGTTTTCAGGTACAGAGCTGCTTGTTTGGCTAACTCGTCCGCACGTTCGTTCCCTGGAACTCCAACGTGAGCTCTAATCCAAAAGAGGCGGATGGATTTGCCTTTGTTATTTATAGATGTAATGGTTTCTTTGATGAGCATCACGAGGGGATGAAAGGACTCCCTCCCACACACCAGTTCCAAGGCCGACCTCGAGTCGCTGAACACGTTGCTACTTCCCGCTTTATGTTTCAGTGCGAGGGCTGTCGCCTGATAAAGGGCGTATAGCTCCGCCTGGAAGACTGTGCAAAATGGTTCCAGACGGAACTTTTTATTTATCCTCTCCTGCTCATTGTCCCAACATGTCAGCGCTGCTCCCACCTTTCCTTGGATTCTGCTTCCATCCGTATATATATTTAAACCTGTTATCTGGTGTTTTTGCTGGGTTTCCGGCGCAGTGTCTTCCAGGCATTCGAACGTCAATTCCAACTCCTTTGCCGGATGCGGTGCTTTCAGGAAGCAGATCCTACCCTCAATCTCCCTGTCGCCTATTCCCTCCTGTGGCCTGCCTCTCTTCGCCTCATACAGGCGGGCTGCCTCCCTTACTCGGAGATCCAAGGGAAGCAGCCTCGATAGGATTAGCGAGGCGTGCAGGGAGACAGTGCGGTAGGACTTGCACATTTTCTGCGCGAACCCCCTTTGGATGACATTTAGCTGTCTCTGTACACTTAGTTTATTTGCAGCAGGGGCCCACGCACTGGCAGCGTATAGTATAATGGGTTCGATGACAGCCACGTATATCGTTCTGATAATCTCCGGACTTAGACCCCACTCTATTTTAGCCGTTCTTGACAGCAGCTTGTAGATATTGGCGGCTTTTCTACAGACTAGGGAGACGTGTTTTTGGAATGTCAGCTTGCTGTCTATAGTCAGGCCGAGTATCTTCATTTCGTCAACGAGCTCAACCCCTGTTCCACCCATGTGAATGCGCGGGGCGTCGTACTTCAACTTTTTAGTGATGATCATACCATTGGTCTTGTGCGGTGCGAATTTAAGTTTGTTCCTCACGCCCCACTCATTCACATAGGCAAGAGTCTCGTTGACTTGTTCTTCAATTACTGACATTTGGTCTCCGGAGAATATCAGAACGACATCGTCAGCGAATGCCTGGCAATGTATCCCTCTCCCCTCCAAACCGTCCAACAGAGGATCTAGTAACAGATTCCAAAAAGTGGGACCGCTAATAGAACCCTGGATGCAGCCCTTTGTTGTGGCCTTTGTAAATTCTGAGCCAGCATAGCCCACAGCTACTTTCCGCTCATCTAGGTAGCTGTCCACCAGACACCGAAGGTTGTGGGGGCAGCGTTTTTCTGCTAATTGATGACGTATCGCTGGCCACCAGGCGCTGTCAAACGCTCCCTCGATGTCTAGGGACACCACCAGGTTTATGAGCTTCTTTTTTAGGTTTTCCTGAACGTGCTGTAGAAGATCGTACAGAGCATCCTCTGTGCTCCGCTGGGGTACAAACCCATACTGCCTAGGATTTGTTTTAGGAAGCAGGTGCCATCTTATCCTTTTTATGAGCAGTTTTTCGACAATCTTCCCCAACACGCTCAGCAACCCAATTGGTCTATACGATTTAGGAGTCGAGTAATCGCTTTTTCCTGGCTTCCTAAGTACTATCACAAAAGCTTCCTTGAATGATGTAGGGAAATATGACAGTTGCAGACATTTGTTTGCTATGGCGAGAAACATTTCTGGGTCTAATGATATTGCCGCGATACAAATGTCTGCCGTGAAGCCATCCGGGCCAGGCGCCTTTTTACTGTTGAGGCTCTTCAATATGTTCGACAGCTCCGTCATTGTAAACGGTGGGTCCATGTCATGTTTGGTAGCTGTAACCTCCTGAGATTTAACCTTCTCTCTTAGCTGCTGGTGTTCTGCATTGTCGTTTTCCTCTAGGTCGTCCGGAAAGAAGGTTTCAGCCAACCATTTGACAGACTCTTCCGCGTCCAACACTCTCCCGTCTTTTATCAACGGCTGATCCTCATGCCGCTTCGTTGCTTTGGAGATGACCCTATATACGCCATCCCAGAGACTTTCATGATCCTGCTTTGTGCAGAACCTCTTCCATCCCTCCGTCTGTGCCTTTTGCGCCTCTTCTTCGTATAGCCTCTTCGCTTCCAGATACTTTTCCACTACCAATTTCCTGCGCCTCTCTGCTGCACACTGTATACGTCTCTTTTTTGTGTTCATGTCTTTTTTCAGATTTTCTAGCTTCTCCGACCACCAAGGTAAGTTTATTTTAATATTTTGTTTTTTCTTAGGTATAGTTTTTTCACAGGTTTCTTTTATAGCTTCTATGTATGACTTTACTGTGTTTTCTAATTCAACTTTGCTTTTAATTTTGTCTATTTCTGTTTTATTAATTTTTCTTTTTTCCAGGTTAGCTTCGAGTACGCTTTCAAAATACTTCCATTTAACTTTCTTTGTGTTGTAGATCCTTGTGGTTTTCCTTTTCCTGTCCATAGTCGATTTCGATAGAGTGAGGTTAAAAGTTATGCCGTTATGATCTGAGCTGGTAAGTCCTTTGTCCACCTTCCAGTCGCTTATAAATCGTAGTGTCTCCGTCGAGCAGGTTGTAATGTCGACGTGGCTTTTATATTGTTTCCCTCCTCTTATCGTATCGAACGTGGGTTCGGTTCCGTTGTTAATTATATGTAAATTTAGTTCCTCCAGTGTGCCAGCCAGCGCCTCTCCTCTATAATTCTCTTCTACGCTTCCCCACCATGTACTCCAAGCATTCCCGTCGCCTCCTAGTATTATCTTGTTTACTCCCAGTGTTTTAACTATTGTTTTTATGGTCTCTAGGTAAGGTTCAATTGGCAACGAGTCCTCCATGTAAATAGAGATTACCCCGAGTGTCCAGTCGTTTGTCTTCAGTATAGCTACTGCTATATTTTCAGTTGTCATTGTAGGGCTCTCAATGATCCCTACATTATGGTCAAAAACCATTATTGCCGCCTTTATCGGCTTTGTCCTATTGTAAGTACATTGGACTACTCGGGTTCCAGGGTATTGTTTCATTTCTCCCAGGGCTCCTATATATGGTTCCTGTACGATTGCTAAGCAGGCTTTTCTTTTTTCAGCTTCGATTAGAAGTTCCTGGGTTGCCAATCGTTTCCTTTGAAGGTTTGCTTGCAGTACATGGTAGGATCGCTCGGTGGGTGGAATGGACGGAGTGTTTTGTGGGACTGTGGCTTCCTTAGCAGTATGCCACTGATGACCTGGCTAAGGCTTCCCATCTTTTCTTTATCGGGCATTGCGAGTCAAATGCATTGTGGTCCCTTTGGTCCATTTTTGCATGGAAGCAATTTCGGCATGATGGGGCACTTCCAGCAAGCCAGTCCGCACACTCGGCTCTCAAGTGGGGGCCACCACAATGACTACAGAGATCGGCCATCTCCTTACAGTATTTGCGACCATGCCCATAACCCAGGCATCGCGAACACTGTATCAGGGGTGATTGGTCGTCAACTTGGATCCACTGTAAGTCTATGTGTGCCCTTCCGGCCCCTGTAAGGCTCTGCCACACCTGCGGGGAGACCTGCATGATTATATGGTTTGTGAGAGGATTCCTTGTCTTCCGTCTATATTTCACGGCTAGTCTCTGATCCGCTGCGCTAATGTTCCCAAGTAGATGGTGGTTTTGGTTTGTGAGCGCTGTCACGACATCTTCATCACTATTGTAAGCTAAGACGTTTTTTAGTATGATGAGCGGATCTTTATTCTTCACCTCTTCCACATGCAGATTCCCCCCCGAGTTCTTAATTTTTTGCGTCACCTTAGCTAGTTCCTCCTTTGAGTTGCAACCCACCACAACCTTTTGATCCCTGGCTTTTCTCAATCTGTCCACTCTTATCCCTTCGTCTCTGGCGTTAACTGCTGATCTTATTTTTTCCAAGACTTCTCCGCTCGAGTCTGTCTCGTTTTTAGATGATACTACTACTGAATGCAGCGGCGGAGTCATTTTGTTATTTGTCTTCGCCACCTGGGCGTAAGTCTGTTTCTCTAAGGCTCTGTCAGAAATTTCTGTTAGTTTCTGAGTTAGGTTCAGAGTGTCCTTTTTAGCCTCTTCCATCACCTTCCGGTTCTCACATAGTCCTTCCACGAGCTGTTTCATTAGCTCAGCTGTCGGAGCAGTCTCTTGAGGAGCTTCCGTCGTGCGCGGGGTTTCGGTTCTTATCTTCATCAGTTGCTCTTGTAAGAGCTGTCTGGACTCGTCTAGTCGTAGGACAATGTCATAAATCCCCGCCAAGTTTTTGAGGACTGTCTCCTTGATGCTAGTCTTCAAGTTGCCTGACTGCTCCATCTGCTGTTTAGCTTCCTGGTACAACCTATTGGCTTTAGCGGTCATAGTAGCTAGCGGAGTTACCGGAGTTGGTCCTGCCTTTACACCTGAATCTACTACTGATTTTATAGGTGAATCTGTCTTTTTCCCTGTCACGTGGGACACCGACGGAGTCGGCGTGGTTTTAGGCTTTACAGCATCTTTTTTTGTCTTTTGAGGCGCGTTATTTGGGCTTCGAATCATCGTTGAAGTTGTGTCAGACCGAATTAATTCAAATATTTACTAATTTAGAAAATAAAATTTTTGTCTTAAATTTTGGGGGTGAAGGACACCCCGGGGAGATTCCGACCCTCAGATCAAAGTTACTCCGGAAGGCAACCCGCGACGGTGGGCACCATAAAATTTCCGAAATTCCGAAAAAAGTCGGAAGAGCAGGTGCTCACGTCACGGTATTGCCTATACTTCCGGTGGAGTTGGAGGGTGCAAAATCGCACAGCGGGGTGTCTTTAGGCCTAAAAAGGAGGATTATAGCAAAAACCGGAATAAAAAATTTTTTCCGGTTTTTTTTGAATTTTTGAAAAATCCAAATTAGATTTTTCAAAATTTTTTCCGGGGTAAGTTAGAGCTTCCTATTAGGCATCTAGGTTAGGTTAGGTTAGGTTAGGTTAGGTTAGGTTAGGTTAGGTTGGGGTGCTAAGGCCGGAAAACCTCCTCGTGTGCTCGGGACTGTTGTTGGCTCGTTTTTCTTGCTGGATACGTCCGGTGAAAACGACTTGTCAGCAACAGCCTGAGCCTGGTGCACCCTGGGCAACAACGGTCAGTAACTTCTCCTCGCGGAGATCTTGCTGACCGTTGGCCAATGTTCTGGCAGAGAAGGAAAGCGCAGTATTTACTGCGCTTTTGGACGTCTGCGCCTCCCGTCCCTCTGAGCTAGCAGAGGTCACGGTGAGGCGCACAGTGGAGGAGCGCTCCCCAGTGTAGCGATGGTGCACTGGGTTGCGAATCGTCGAGGAAGAAAACCTCGTTAAAAAATTACAGAGGAGGGGGGAGGTGAAACCGAGGCCGGGTGCGTCTGACGTCGCCCGGAGAGCCGGTTTCACCAGCCCCAAACAGTCGAGGAAGAAAACCTCGTTAAAAAATTACAGAGGAGAGGGGAGGTGAAATCGAGGCCGGGAGCGTCTGACGCCGCCCGGAGAGCCGGTTTCACCAGCCCCAAGCAGTCGAGGAAGAAAACCTCGTTAAAAAATAACCCTTGGTGTCGGCGTGCCGCATGTCTCCCGGTGCGCCACTAATCGAGGAGGGGGAGAAACTCGGGTTCCCCAGGAGGAGGGTCCTTAGGGACAACCGTCGGCGGGGTCGCGGAGGTTATGCTATCGCAGTTCCCGTGGCCTCGCCAATGGCGGAGAGGAGGAGATCGTGGGGTTTTAGTCGGTATGGCTGCCACTGGTCATGGCAGCAGAGTCCGACATAACCACGCTTGGGCAGCGTGGTATCCGTAACGGATTTCCCCACGTAAAAAAAAAAAAAAAAAAAAAAAAAAAAAAAAAAAAGGTTTTTTTTTTTTTTTTTTTTTTTTTAAATAAATTAAACTACAATCTACAGGCTCTTTGGCCCGTACCTTTTTTTGTTTGGTTTGTTTTTTTTGTTTGTTTGTTTATTTTGTTACGCTCCGCAATTACATCGTCCTTATAGCTAATGCTATGTGTCATTGTTAGTTCCTTAAAATTAATGTGTAGTCCGGTGGTTTTTTTTTTTTTTTTTTTTATATCATGCTGTTTGTTTGGTCATGCAATTGTTTTTTTCTTTATTTTTTTTTTTCTTTTCTTTTTTTCTTATGTTTTTTTCTTATGTTTTTGTTCTGTTACGGAGTTGCTCTTTTCTCTTTCTTATTTCTTTTTTTTTATCATTACTTCTATTTTTTTTTTTTTTTTTTTTTTTTTTTTTTTTTTACATGCTTGCTTGTGTTGGATTGAGGGACGCGAGCTGACCTGTCCCTCCGCGCAGCACCCGTTCACGAGTTGACGCAGGAGGCAGCCATCGCCGAGTTCGACCATATTTTAGGGAACTCAGCGACCCGCCCCCCACCGCCGCTGCACGTCTGGACATTTTAGTGAGCATGACTGCTCGGGTCCCTCAATCCTACATTTTGTTTTGTTATTTTTTTTTGTTCTTAAAGAAATAACGAAGAGAGAAGGCACCCCGGCGTTGAGCCCTCTTTTCTTTCTTTTCGTATGTCATTGTAAGTAAGGGCGTTGTGTTGGAGGAGGAGGAGGAGGAGGGACCTCCACTCTGGCTTTGCTCTCTGAGCATCGCGGCGGTTTTCTCGTCACGTGCCTTCATCGCCATTTTTAGGTTATAGTCCCTTATGTTGTCCGCTGTCGCAGCTTCTGCTCTCAAGATGAAAGTGGCTGTTGCATCATTTTGCGAGCAGTCTGTGTAGTATACACAGCTGTCGGTATGTCTAGAAACTGCGACCACGGCATGAGGGACACTTTGGAGGAGGTGGGATTTTTTGGACATTGTGCGTACAATAATCACTGACTCACACGTAAGGCCCTGTGCCTCGTGTATAGTTAGAGTGCGAGATCCCGATTTTGTTCCGTATCCCTGGCTGATAAGGAGTGCCTTTTCAGCCTGGGTGTGGACAAGGTAGAGGGTATTGTCCTTATTCGGGATCTGCACTCCTGTATACCGCTTCAGCGACAGGGATCTGGTGCTTGCCTTGGACGAGTATATGCCACTATAGATTTCTCTAAGGGCATACGCTACGTCCTGGGGATTTCTGTACGTACAAAGAAGGTTTTTGGAAATAGACGTCGTAAGGTTTGGCCTGTTGTAGAGCATTTTGAACAGGCCGTGTCTGTCGATATACGGGAGCTGGTTGTTATCACCGATCAGCAAGGCTTCGCTGGCTTTGGCTACCTGGATCGCCATGACTATGGATCCGAAATGGTTCATAAGGGCTTCGTCCACCATTAGGCGTGTACACGATTGGCCCCTATGTAGTCCATTGACTAATAAGGATGCCATAGTCCGCACTCTTTTGTTGGCTTGTTCTAAGCCAAACCGCTTAGCCAGTTTTTCCTTGAGATCTGTGGCGGCCTCGGTTGTAGTTGTTATAATGATGTCCCTCTCAGGGTCGGTTTGGGACACCACCCACGTAGATTTCCCGCAGCCGGGGCCTCCGTTAACCCATGTGATACTGGGTTTCACCCAGCGCTCCACGGTTCCGCCTTCGAACAGTTCCCCCGCTATGGTTTGAGCCATTTCGAGGATTCTATCGTCCAGCATTACCCTGGTGCACTTGGCGACCACCACTATCGGGTCCTCCGGAGGTGTGTTGAAGATGACTCTCCCTTCTCTGTCCGTTCTTGTTTCGTCCAGGGTTACAAAGCCGTCGGTGGCACTGTAAGCTGCCATGTATGACCCCGACATATTACCCAGGATTACTAGGTTTCTGTCGTTGTCATAGATCGCTGCCTCAGCTTCGCTTAGTCTCATTCTTAGCAGTTCCCGCGACACCTGAGAGTCGCGCCTGTGATACGCCTGCAGGATGGTCTTGCAGATGTCTTCATTGACCTTACGCGTCGCTCTGGTCACTGCTATAAACTCGATAAATGCGTTTACCATATGGTCTTGTGGGCCCTGGGCTGGTCTGAGTTTAGGGGGGGTCACTTGTCCCATTTCTGCCTTTGTGCGAGGACTCGTGGGCGGTTCCGACGAATGGCGAGGGGGTATCTCCGTGGGTTTAACGGTCGCCGCTTCCATCGACAGAGCCCTTCCTAACGCTTTTTTTTTGTTGGTGGGTGTGAGGACTGATTGGATGCACCTGTTGAAGGTCGCTATCATAGAGGAGAGAATGTGTCCAGTCGGTTTGTCCTTCTGCTTCGCGTTGCATTTCTCCTGCATCATCCGTTGTTGGAGGCGTTCCGACCCACTGATGTTGGGGTTTACAATCGGATGATCCCAGCAGTCTTTGGGTATCTGTATGGTGCCAGGGTCCCGGGGTTGGGCCTTAAGGTAACTCAGGTTTTGTCCCCTGTCCTCGTATACCACGATTTCGTGGTGCTGCGAGGCCAGGAGAGCTCCTTCGTAATCCTTAGTTCTCCCACTGAGGTACCCCACGACCATGGCATCGATACTGATGATCGTAGCAGGATCGACTCTTTGTCCTAAATTCTTCAGCACTGCACACATTTGCTCGAATTCGGTGACGTCGTCATCCGTGCAGAAGAGCGCGATAGTTTTGTTGTTCTTTCGCACTATTCTACACGTCTGATTTTCGATTGTCACCTTTGGCAATTCTTCGAACAACTTGCGCCGCATGGTGGTCTTGCTGGTGCTTCCGTTTAATAGGACTCCGAGTCCCGGCGAGATCGTCACCGTTTTTCTTGCTGCCATAGCGTTGCAGAAGGCAATCCCTACTCTCTCGGCGTTGTCGTCCATGAACAAAGCGACTCCTCTCAAGCGCAGTCCTGGTTGTCCTCTTTCTCCACAGAGTAGAATGTCGAAATTGTATTTTGTTGTGTCAGTGTGTGATGTGTCGATGTCTTGTGTTGTGTGTGGGGTGTTTGTCATTTCCGGGGTTTGCGTCGTCATGTCCGAGGTGGGGGGAGGGGGGGCTGGGTAGGTGCTGTTTCGCCGCGATGCGACTGAGGCCACCCTGTCCATGTAGGCCAGAAGCTTTGGGCGGGACGCCTTGCACTCCATCAGCCTTGGGAGGTTGTTTGTTGTGAGCTCCAGTTGAACAGAGCACTGTAGGTTGAATCTCTCGAGCTGGAAACGAGGGCACTCGAGCAGGATGTGCCACACTGACTCGCTGATTTGTGGATCGCACTCGCATCCTGGGCTGTTCTTCAGATTGAACCTGTGAAGGTACTCTCCGAAGCCGCCGTGTCCTGTCAGGATTTGGGTCTGGTGTTGGGTCAGTTTCGTTCCTCTCACGATGCGGTAAGCTGTGCTCACATCTGGGAGGAGCGCTTTAGTGACCGAGCCCGTCTCGGAGGAGTCGTAGCGTGCTTGCCATTTCTGGACCGACTCCTCTCTGATTTTCCTCCTGACATATGAGAGTGGGACCTCTGCGTAGTCGGGGTTTGCGTTCGTACTTGCAGCTGTTTTGGCAAGTTCGTCCGCCCTCTCGTTTCCTGCTGTTCCCACATGTGCTCTGAGCCAGAAAAGTCGCACTTTTCTGCCCTGCTTTCCCATCCGAGCGATGTTCTCCTTCATGGCCCCAGCCAGGGGGTGTAGCAGCTTCGGGTTCGCCAATAATTCCAGAGACGATCTTGAGTCGCTCAGAATATTGACCATCTCCCTTCCGCTGTCCCTTGCCCTGACTATGGCCCTGTGGAGTGCAAACATTTCGGATTGGAAAACAGTGCAGCTCGAGTCGAGGCCGAAGGTCTCATGGGCTGTTTCTCGTCCGCCCTCCCACCATGTTAGTGCCGCCCCGACTCTGCCCTCCATCTTGCTGCCGTCAGTGTATATCTGAGGGCCGACAATCTGGTGGGCTTTCTGGGTCGGGGGGTCCATGTCCTCGAGGAGCTCGTACTCTGTTGTAATTTGAGTTGCTGGGTGCGGGAAGTCTTGAAACTTCACTCTTCCTTCGAGCTTTCTTCCGGGAGGTAGGAATGCGGTCGAGATGCCTTTCTTGGCTTCGTACAGTGCGGCGTTTTCTTGGATTCTTAGGTCCAGCGGAAGCGTACCAGATAGAACCAGTGCTGATGTTAGTGACGTGGTTCTGTAGGATTTGCATATTTTCTGGGCAAATCCTCTCTGAAGCGCTTCCAGCCGTTTCCTATTCATCTGGAGCAGTGTGGCTTGCGACCAGGCGCTTGCTGCGTACGTGACGATCGGCTCGATGACCGCGACGTAGATTGTTCTGACTATTTCTCCGTTCAATCCCCAGGTAACCCTAGCTGCGCACGCTAGCTGTTTATAAATGTCGGCTGACTTCTTACAAACGGCCGACACGTGCGACTTAAAGTTAAGGTTCCTGTCTATAATGAGCCCTAGGAGTTTGATCTCATCAACCAAGGCCAGCTGTGTATTGGACATGCAGATGTTTGGGGGACTGTACTTCAGTTTTTTGGTTAGCAGCATTGCTTGCGTCTTATGTGCTGCGAAGTTCAGTTTGTTTTTGTACCCCCATGTCACAATTTTGCTTAGCACTTGGTTGATGTTATCCTCCATGCTGGCTATGGATTTCCCGGAGAATACCAGAACGCCGTCGTCTGCGAACGCCTGACAGTAAACTTCCTCACTCGACAGTTCCTGTAGCAGTGGGTCCAGAATGAGGTTCCAGAAGGTAGGTCCTCCGATAGATCCTTGGACACATCCCTTCGTTGTTTCCCTTTCGCTAGACGCCCCTGCATAGTGTACTGTTATCTTCCTTCCTGTGAGGTATGAGTCCACCATCTTGTACAAATTACGTGGGCATTTCCTGGTCGCAAGTTGTTGTTTTAGAGCCGGCCACCACGCGTTATCGAAGGCCCCCTCTATGTCCAATGAAACAATAATGACGGATTTCCTCTCCTCTAATCCTGTCCTTACGTGTCTCATGAGGTCATATAGGGCGTCCTCGGTTCCGCGCTGTGGCATGAAACCGTACTGTTTTGGACTGATAGTTGGAAGAAGGTGCCACTGCAGCCTGCCCACCAAGAGTTTCTCTAGGGTCTTACCCAGCACCGATAACAGGCCGATGGGTCTATAAGACTTTGGGTGGGTATAGTCATCCTTACCTGGTTTTCTGAGAATGACTACATGAGCTGTTTTCCAGAGTTTGGGGAAGTAAGATAAGGCTAGGCATTTGTTTGCGATTGCCATAAATACTTCACTTTCACTCCGGATTGCTCTGGCGCAGATGTCGGCTGTGAATCCGTCCGAGCCGGGGGCTTTTTTCGGGTTTTGTGCTTTTAGCACAGCCTCCACTTCCGCCTCAGTGAAAGGTGGGTCTGCGGGCGGAAGGTACTCGTCCGGATTCCTGCTTTCAACAAGTTGTCTGAGCTGCGTATGGTGTGGTTTGTCTGTGGATACAGCGTCCTCGGGGTAGAACGTTTCAGCTAGAAGATTCGCCGATTGTTCGGGACTTAGCGTTTTACCGTCCGAACCTCTCAGGAGCATATCGTCCTCCCTCCTGGCCGTTCTTCTGAGGACTCTGTATATTCCATCCCACACGCTTTCTCTGTCCTGTGTTGAGCAGAATTCTTTCCAACTATCAGTCTGGGCCTCTGCGGTCTTTTGAGTGTATTCCGCTTTTGCCTCGCGATAGTCTTTTAGTACGGTTTCTATTCTGGTTGGGGCAGCGTTTCGGATCCGGCGCTTCTTGCGAAGCACGTCATTTTTCAGATCCTGAAGCTCTTGGGTCCACCAGGGTGGCGTTGGCTTGCTTCTTCCTCTACCTACTTTGGGAATGGCGGATTCGCACGCTTCCTCAATTGATGCTGAGTAGGCTTCGATTAGGGTTTCCAGGTCCTCCACACCTTTCACCGCCTCGATTGTACCGACATTGATGTTTTTCCTCTCTAGGGAGTCGTGTAATTGTCGACCGAATTCCGCCCAATTTGCCTTTTTTGTGTTATACTTCCTGGTGGTAGGTGGGGGGCGCTGTTGCAGCCTCTCTCCCAACACCAGTGTATATGTAATGGCATTATGGTCTGAAGTGATGAGGGTTCGGTCAACTTTCCACTCTTTAATTCTCCCTAGGAGTGGTGCAGAACACGCTGTTACGTCTACTACGCTTGAGTAGAGTCTGCCCTGTCGGTATTCTTCGAAGGTTGGTGTGTTGCCGGTGTTTAGGATCTGGAAATCCATTTCGTTGAGGAAGGAGTTGTACTCTTCGCCTCTCTGGTTTTCAGACGAGCTTCCCCACCAATGGCTCCATGCGTTCACGTCTCCCCCTAGGATGATGTTTGGTGTGTGTAATTGGTCGCATACCGCTTTTGTACGCGCAATGTACGGGTCGATATCTTGGTCTCCCTCATAGTAGACGGACACTACTCCAAGTCTCATTGTTCCGGCCTCCAGTATGACCGCTGCCTCGGTTTCGGTGACCAGTTGAGGGTCATGAATGACCCTCAAGCGGTCCCCGAACACGAATATCGCAGCCTTTACTGGTTTTTGCCTGTTGAGGGTGCACTGGATGACTTTAGTGCCTGGGAATTGCTTCACTATGCCTGTTGAACCCACGTAAGGCTCTTGGACAAGTGCTACAGCTATTCCCTTATCCTCGGCTACTTTTAGTAGCTCGGCTGTGGCCTGCTTGGAGCGCCTCAAGTTTGCTTGGATGAAGCGCAACCTTGTGTGTCCTGTACTCGGGAGAACATCACGCGCATCATCTTCTGCGTCAGCAGTAGGCGATCTTGGACCGCGCTATATTGTCCCATATTTGTCGCTGGGGGCATATATCGCTATATGCCATATGGGGTGGGGCGCCTTCTTCTTGCTTGGCCTTTTTGCAGTTCCGGCATCTGGGGGGGCGGTTCTCTTTTCTGGCCGGGCAGTCCTGCCAGGAGTGAGCACCGCTGCAGTAGTTGCAGTGCTGCTCAGCCTCCTTGCAGAGTGCCTTTGTGTGGCCGTAGCCCAGGCACCTCGTGCATTGAATGAGAGGCGATTGGTCCTCGACTCGGTTCCTGCCGAGACCGATATGGACCGTTTCAACCTCTGTCATGCGCCGGTGCAATTTTGGCGAGACCTCCAGAACTGGGTGGCATTGTAGCCCGTTTCGGGCGCGTCTCCTATAGCGCAGGCGGACAACGTCTTCCTCACCTGTGAGGCCTTCGAACAATTTCTTGTTCTGGGCCCTCAGGTTCTCCAGGATCTCGTCGTCCTTGTAGTAGTCCATTACATTCATCAAACGGACTAGGGGGTTGGACGTTTTTGCTGTTGTGACTGTTAGTGACTGGTTCTTTTTAATTTGGGTGCGAAGGCGGTTTACGCCCTCCTCCGTTTCGCAACTTAGAACCACCTTATGATTCTTGGCCTTTCGGACCCTGTCCACAGTTACTCCTGACTTAAAGTCTAGAGTGTTTCTGATCGTCTCTATGACCTTGTCCCCGGTATTGGTGGGGTCCGTCGAGGAGACGATCAGGCTGTGGTTAGGTTTGCACCTAGGGGTCTTTCTGGCGGCCGCTGCGTACGTTTGCGGCTGTGGTTTTTGGTGTATTTGTTGCTGAGGTGGGGGCGCATCTTTTTTTAGAGAGGAGTTAATCCATACCAAGGTTGAGTTGAGCGCCCTGGATTGGTTGGCTGCCTCCGCGACGTCTGCTCTTAGTGGAGTTATAAGCTCCTCTAACTGCGTCGCGGTATCGGTTATTGCCAATTCCGCTCCAAGACCCCCAACACCCAAGGACGGGCCGCCGCTGGCGAGGGTCAGGTCTTTGACCTCTTCGAGCTCCTTCTGTATGTTGACGGTTTTACTGATTACGGACGCCGTTGCCTCTCGGACCTCTTCTCGCACCTCTTCCCTGGTTGCGGGCTTCGAGTGGAGGAGGCTGTTCTTCATGCCTTCCATCTCTTCTCGAAGCCTTTTCATCTCCTCGCGCATGGTTTCGAGGGATTCATTAGCCAGTTCCGTGGTTTCTGATTTTTCGGGAGTCCGAGGCGGGCTGATATGTTTGTGGGCTGTACATTTGGCGTCCATTTTAAGGTAATGCACCTCTGTCTGCAAACCGCCAAGCATATCTTTTATTTCTTTCAGAGCTGGTGTGTAGTCTGTTGTCGTGGTGGGCTGACGAGGGAGTTCGGGCTGCGTGGCCTTTTCTGCAGCGAGTTCCTTCACCTCGAGGTGGATAGACTTGATTGTCTTGTTCAAGTCCTCCATCTCGAAGTTTAGGTTCCTTTGCAGTGCTTCTAAGGCTTTCTGGTTTTCAGCCAGAGAGTCTTTGATGTTGGTTAGACTCTCTTTATCTTGCTCCCTCTGGGTGATGTGAGCCTTTTGTTCTTTGACCATTTCCCTGGCCGCTCTCGTCCGCTCGATCTCGAGGTTGACTCTGTGTCTATTACGTGAGTCAGCCAGGGAGAGCACCAGCTCGTAAAGGTTGCTCATTTGCTCTACGGCGGTTACTCTTAACTCCCTCTTTAGTGTTCTAGACTGTTCCAGTGCCTCTTTACCTTGCAGGAAGCACTCCCTCGCCTTCTCCGTAACCAGGTCTTTACTGACGCCTGTGCGAGACCCAATAGGCGGTAGTAGACTTGGTCTACCGGTGGTCTCACTTTCGGTGTCAGTCCACTCACTTTCGGACTCTCCACAGTCGTCCCTTTGGACTCCTAGGTCGCGCAACTCCTTATCGATGGCGGCCAGTGAGTCCTCTAGGACTTTGTCACTAATCTCCACGAGCTCTTTAGTTGGGGTGGTGGAGATGACGACGCTGTAATGGTCCTTTTTTGGTACAGCGTGGGCGACTTGTGTGGGAGTCCCGCCGGTGGATTCCGGTTCGGGAGCAGGCCCTGCGCTTCCGGTTTGGTCTTGTGGTGTGGCCTCAATGCTTCTACCCTGGTCGAGGGCAATTTTGCGGGCTGCCGCTCTGGCGTTCTTAACGGATACTGCCCTTCTCATGCCCCCCGTTGCGGTTTTCTGAGACAGCACCTTCTTAGCGGCAATCTTGCGGCACAGTTCGGGTGTTCCCTTATGTGCGCCGCTCGACTTTCTTATTGCTGCCGTGCTTTGTCTGTACCGCTTCGGCGAGACAACGAGTCTTGCCCCTGGCAGGTCTTTCTGCTGTGTTGTTTCGGTTTGTTTGTGTGTGCTATCGGAAGGGCCGTCTGCTCCTTCCGACGTCTTTCTAGGGGATGGGGATGGTTGTGTGGATTTTGGCGATGAAGTCGAATCACTTACCTGACCAGGTTTGACCTGTGTCGGTTCATTCTCCTCCCCTCCAGCGTTCGCAACGAAGGAGGTGCTAGGGTTGCTCGCCGGTGATGCCATCTCTACTTTACTCTATTGTATTACTTAGTTTCTCTAGTTTAGCGCTGTGGTGGTGTGCGTTGCTGCTGAAACCGTTGCAGACTAGAGTTCTTCAAGAGTCTGAGTAGTATTTTCCTTTTCTGGGGTTTTTTTTCTTTTATATTTTTTTTTCCTCCTGTTCCCGTCCTTTTTTGGGAAAACCCCCGGGGCCAATCGACAGGTCTTTTTGAGACGATTCGAATGAGCCCAAACACGGCTCTGTAGCGTCAAGATTGACGGAAATGGGACCCGGGGGGGTGAGGTACTCAGAGAGGGGGGAAGGGGGGGGGGGGGAGAGATTTCGTGGGAAGGTTAAAAGTGGGGGTCAACGTGGGGGTCAACGTGGGGGTCAACGTGGGGTCAACGGGTGTGGTGGGGGTCAACGGGTGTGGTGGGGGTCAACGGGTGTGGTGGGGTCAACGGGTGTGGTGGGGGTCAACGGGTGTGGTGGGGGTCAACGGGTGTGGTGGGGGTCAACGGGTGTGGTGGGGGTCAACGGGTATGGTGGGGGTCAACGGGTGCGGTGGGGGTCAACAGCTCTGGTGGGGGTCAAAGGGATACGGGTGGAGGCCGGGAGTGGGTACAGAAGCCGTCCTAGGCTGGTCTAGAGAGGCTTAGGGGGTTCCCGGTGGGGGTCACAGATTGGGGATAAGGGAATTTAGTATGGGATTGGGGTCCTAGAGAAGCGTCCTGGTGTCCCCTTATATTGGGTCCAAGAACCAGCTCTCTACGTGGAACGGTTTAGGAGTTCCCTGAGTACCTTCCGGTCTTCGTAGTTTTGGAGTCAGCGTCGATGATCCGAACTCCTCGGGGCGTCAGAGGTGTCTTCAGTTGCGTCCGCGGTCGCTGTGACGTCGGATCGGCGGCGCCGGTCTGGCGGCACGTGTCGCGGACACGCGGTGACCCAGATTTTATGGGGCAAAAAGGGGTACCTTTAGACACCTCTATCTCCTTTGGTCTTCGACGTAGCAGCTTGTGTGGCACCTTGTTGGACAGCTAGGATGGTCGGCTGCACGTTGGTAATTATTAAAAATTGGGGTGTCTCACCACTTAGCCGCTATTCGTCCTGGGAGTTTGGTGGTGAATAACTCCGTAGTCCTTCGGGATACAGCGTTGCCTCCAATGTCCCTTGTGACGAAGGTTAGGAACTATCACTTTTTCCACTTTTCACTTTTGTATGAGCACTTGACGATTTTTACGAGATTTTTTTTTGCGGAGCGACGTGGTCTTAGTGTCGTAATCGAACGAGTACTGGGTTAGGTTAGGTTAGGTTAGGTTAGGTTAGGTTAGGTTAGGTTAGGTTAGGTTAGGTTAGGTTAGGTTTTTTTTTTTTTTTTTTTTTTTTTTTTTTTTTTTTTTTTTTCAAGTATGCCAATCGCAATTCGCTCACATCCAAGTTCGACATAATAGTTATGAGGTCCTTGGATGTGTGCGCATCGGCTTACTTCGTACATTTCTAGCTACCTCCAACATAATCGGAGCCTTTGTCTTCTGTTTCTCTTTACATTCCAGTTCTCGCTTTCATACTACCTTTCATTCCGCATAATATTCTTCCTATTATTCATCTCTTTTATTCCTGAGTGGGTGGGACTCCCACTATTTTCCTACTCTACACAATTTGGCTTGGGATAATAATTTAATATAGTAGCTTTATTAGACACTTAAGTTACATCTATATTCCTACTACAATTTCTATATTAAGACAGGTTAGGCTTACAGCTAGTTCACAGATATCCGAATTTTTAACAGTTTACTTACTAGGACTATTTTATTTCTAATCTACTATTATTTATTACTATTTCGAGCTGCTAATATTAGATTTTTATTACATCGATACATTTGTGTGCTTATTAACTAAATCTTAGTTACTATACCTTTATCATTTATATTTAATGCTAGTAAAGGATATTTTCCAAAATATCTTTTTAGCATTCTTATTTGCTATTTTTACGTTTTATTCCTATTTATAACATTTTTGGCTATACTAACACAGTACTCTAAGAAACAGTCTCTATTTTCGCCCGTCATCAGCTCTCGCACACTTTCTTCATTTATATTACAGTCCAATTTTTGTCCGAGATTGAACCTAGCCAGTGCAAAAACGGGGCACTCGAATAATATATGCGGAACGGATTCGCTGATCATTGGGTCGCAGATACACGCGGGGGTATCCTTGCACCGGAACCGATTCAGGTACTCGGAAAACCCCCCGTGTCCCGTCATAATCTGCGTTGTTACACCGTTTATTTTTATTTTTTGAGCCATTCTGTATGCCGTCATCGCGTCCGGAAGGAACATCTTTGTGATTTTCGCGGTGCCTTCTGCGACGTATCGCCGGTTCCACTCGTCTATCGTCGCCATTCGGATGCTTCGCTTGACGAACGAAACCGGGCACAGATCGTAGTCTGGTTTTTTCTTCTTGTTTCCCGCTGCTTCCTTAGCCAGTGTGTCCGCCCTCTCGTTGCCCTCCATCCCAACGTGAGCCTTGACCCAGAACAGGTCTATTGACCTGTTCTGTTGAGACGCTGTTCTTAAGTTCTCTCTTGTTTTTACTGCCAGTGGATGGAGGCAAGCGCGGTTTTGAATCGTTTGTAAGGCTGCCATCGAGTCACTGTATATACCACACGATGTCGCCCTCCTCTTTAGCGCCTCCTCCGTAGCTCTCCATATTGCCAGCAGTTCGGCCTGGTAGACCGTGCAGTAATCTGCTAGCTTCAGCTTGAGGGTCTTCACCTCCACCTCACCGCTCCGTATGGATAAGGCGGCTCCCACAAGACCCCCAATTTTACTGCCGTCGGTGAATATGCGTATGTCATATTCACCTTCGGCATCTAGCTGGGTTTGGTCCTCCAGGCCGACAACTCTTATCTCCTCTCCATGTGACGGATGAGGCAACGTTAGGGCCGGGGTCATCGTCTCCAGCTCTCTGCCGCGTAACTCCAGCCACGGCTCCCCTTTCCTGGTCCGGTATAGGGCGGCAGCTTCCCGCACTCGAAGGTCAAGGGGAAGGATCCCGGTCAGGGCCAGTGCCGAGTTCAGCGACACCGTGCGGTATGCTTTGCAGATCTGTTGCGTTACACCACGTTGAACTGCGTTGAGTTGTTTCTTTACGCCTGTCCTGTGTGCTGCTGATTCCCACACGCTGGCGGCATACAGAATTATCGGCTCCACCGTTGCCGTGTAGATCATTTTTATCACTTCTGGTTGAAGTCCCCACGACGTTTTTGCAGCCCTAGTCAGTTGTTTATGCACACCCAAGGCCTTCCTACACACATTTGCGACGTGCGATTTAAAAGTCAATTTTTCGTCTATGGTCACACCTAATACCTTAATTTCTTTTGCCATGGGGATGCCAACCCCGCCCATGCTCAGACGTGGGGTGTCATATTTTAGTTTCCGTGTTATGACCATTGCATTGGTTTTATGTGGAGCAAACTTCAGTTTGTTGTCTGCTCCCCACGCCTGAACATGTGCGAGGGTGACGTTCGCACTCTTCCCAATTTGGTCGGCTGTGTCCGCGTCAAAGACTAGAACCACGTCGTCTGCAAACGCTTGCACGTAGTTGCCCCTCTGCTCCAGGTTCTTAAGGAGTGGGTCCAATAAGAGGTTCCACAGTATGGGCCCCCCTATCGAACCCTGCACGCAGCCCTTTTCTGTACCTTTCGAGTATTCCTCCCCAGCATATCGCACTCTGACCTGCCTATCATTTAAGTAGCTGTCTATCACCCTCCTGATGTTTAGGGGACATCCTTCTTCCGCTAGCCTTACCCTAATAGCTGGCCACCAGGCGCTATCGAAGGCTCCCTCTATGTCCAGCGATACTAGTACGACGATTTTCTTTTCCCGTAACTTTTGCTGTATGTGTTTTAGCAGGGCATAGAGGGAGTCCTCGGTACTTTTTTGTGGCATGAAGCCATATTGGCGATTGCTCATGCCGGGGAGAATGTGATGTTTCACTCTGGCCATTAACATTTTTTCATAAATTTTGCCCAATATTGGCAACAGTCCGATTGGCCTGTAGGCCTTGGGTGTGCTGTAGCTCTCCTTTCCAGGCTTCCGCAGCACGACAACGACCGCCTCCTTCCATTTTTTGGGGAAATGGTTAAGCTGTAGGCACTTGTTCAGCAGGGCAAGGAAAGCCGCAGGGTCCGCCTCAATGGCTTGGTTGCAAATGTCGGCGGTAAAGCCGTCTATGCCTGGAGCTTTCTTCGGGTTGAAGGACCCGCATGCCTGCCGTAGCTCCGCAAGCGTGAACGGTGGGTCGCAAGACTCACCTTGCTTGCCCGCGTTCACTTTCTCGGCTTGGCTCCTTAATTTACTGTGGCGCGCACTGTCTTCTTTCGTACTGTCTTCTGGGTAGAAGGTGCGCGCCAGCAGTTCCGCTGATTTTTTGGAGTCCAACGTTTTCCCATCCTTCTCTAGGGGCGGGTCCTCTTCCCGACTCTGCGTCCTCGCAATGACCCTATATATGCTACTCCATACGCTTTCCCTGTCCTGCCTCCCACAAAAGCTCTTCCAGCTCTCAACTATGGCTCTGGCAGCTTCGGCTTCGTATTCTTCTTTTAACTTCATATATTCCTCGACGACCTTGGATCTTCTTATCGGTGCTGCGTTTTTAATTCTTCTTTTGCGCTTTGCTACCTCTCTCTTCATCTTGGTTAGGTTTTCGGACCACCATGGCACCCTAATTTCGTCTTTATTCTTTTTTGTTGGCATTGTTGTTATACATGCTTCTGTTATTGCCTTTGTGAAGTTGTCTACCGCGACCTCCAGATCATCGACAGTCCCGATCTTGTTGATTTCCGCTTCGGAAAGTTTTTGCTCATCTTTTAACTGGGTGAATTTCTCTAGAAATTCACTCCAGTTAACCTTTTTTGTGTTGTATTTTCTTGTGGTTCTGTCGATGGCTAGTCCTTTGGCTTTGGCTAGGCGAATGTTGAAGACTATGCCATTGTGGTCCGAATTCACCAGTTCCCTGTCGACCTTCCATTGCTCGACAAGGTCTAAGAGGTCCGTCGTGCAGGCCGTGATGTCGACGAAACTTTGGAGTTGCTTGCCATTTCTTATGGTGTCAAAAGTGGGGGTGTTGCCATTGTTTAGAACATGCAGCCCCATGTCGCCGAGAGCTCCAGCCATGTCGTTCCCCCGCTTGTCAATTTTTGGACTGCCCCACCAGGTGCTCTTTGCGTTGGCGTCTCCTCCAATAATCCATTTTTTGCCGGCGACTTTTTGTTCAATTTTCCGGAGTTGTGCTAGGTACGGTTCGATTGGTTCATCTGGTTCAAAATAAAATGAAACCAATGTGATCCCCCAGGCCACGGTTTGGATCCCCACCACGACGATGTTATTGGTGGTGAGTTCTGGGTATTGGATAACTGTGAGGTTTTTGTCGAAGACAGCTATTGCAGCTTTCCTCCTGCCCTCTCCCACCGTGTTCTGGTAAACCCTCACTCCTGAGTGCGTACCCATCTTATCTTTGCTGCCTACATACGGCTCTTGGAGGAGCGCCACTGCTGCTCTTCGCTTACTGGCTTCAATCAGTAACTCTTTTGTTGCTAAGTTTTTTCGTTGCAGATTCGCTTGGAGCACCCGGTAGGAATTGGTATCGCCCGGGACGCCCTTAGCAGTACGCTACCGTGAGCCGTGCAAGTTCATCCCGTTTTCGGCGTACTGTGCAGTCGTCACTGAAGGCGTTATGCTCGTTGTCGTACTGATCTGTTTTTATGCAGTTCCTGCATTTGGGCGGGACGCCTGCCATCCAGTCCGCACACTCCGTCTTCAGGTGCGGACCACCACAGTGACTACACAGGTCCGCCAGCTCCTTGCAATATCGCTTTGTATGCCCATACTCCAGGCAGCGGCTGCACTGGACGAGTGGCGACTGGTCCTCGGCCCTAATTCGCTGCAAGTCTATATGGACATACCCTTGTGCCGTAACCCTCTGCCACACTGTTGGAGAGACACTTAGCACCACGTGACCCGTATGCGGGTTTCTAGCCTTCCTCCTGTACCTTATGTCCAGCCTATCGTCCCCTTCCCTTAGGTCCTGGAATATGGTCCGGTTCTGATTCTTGAGGGCTTTTTGGATGTCTTCGTCGGTATTCGCCGACAATACGTCCTTAAGGATCAGGAGCGGGTCCTTGTTCTTAATGTCCTCGACGGTGAGTCCATTCCCTTTTGATGTAATTCTTTCTTTAACCCTATTTTTGTCCTCCACCGTCTTAAAGCCCATGATGACCTTTCTATCTTTCGCCTTCCTGATCCTCTCAACCTTTATCCATCCTTCCTTCGCATCTACCGCTTCTCTTATTTTGCTAAGTGTCTCTTCCCCAGTCTTCAGCTCATCTGTGGAAGTGACCACCACGGAGTGTAGAGTGCTCCGTGTTGTGGTTAACTTCTCACCTTTTGCAGATGTTACACTTGCGTAGGTGTCACTTTTCATATGTCCCAGAGCTTCTTTATGTTGGTCCAAATTGCTGTTTAATTCAGCTATCCTGTTGTTGGTTTCTTCCAACAGCTTTGCGTGTTCGTTAAGTTTACCCCATAACAGACTTGACTCAGCTTCTGTCGTTGAAATTTGGAGGCTAGGGCTGTCAGCGACCTTTGTGATGTTTTTGGTCTTGATTTGCTTGATCTCTTTGTTCGCTGCTTCGGCCTCTTTGACAAGACTGTATAGCCGATCAATCACCTCTATAACCACCGTTTTCACCTCTTTTTTCATAGACTTAAGGCCATTTAGGTGATACTTGGCCTTAAGAACTTTGGCATGAGCCTCTGCCGTACGAGTCGCATACTTCTTTGGACTATGCGAGTCAGCCGGTGCGGTAGTGCTTTGTCCTGCTTTTGTCGTCCCTTTTGTTCCTACCTCTTCCTTAGGGGGTCCAGAGTCCTTCGCTCCCCGTGCTAAGGTGGTGGTGGGGTCATTTTTGGCTGCTTCCCAAACGTCAATACTGCGACGTACTGATGTAGATCTTTGAGATTTGTTTTTCGCATCTACCGCTGGGCTAGGGGTTTTCTCTGTTTCGGTCCGCGAGTTTGCTTTATTGTTTGCCGACGTCGGAGTCCTGTATCCGAACATGTTGGAGTAGCGTTTGTGTGTCGGTGTCGCTGCTTTGTAAAAGTTGTAGAGACAGCTGTGCGAGAACCGACACAGAGCGTCAATAGAGAATGCTAATTATAAAAGAATAGTCTAATAGAACACAATAAAAATACAATTTAAATTAAATAAAACCGTAAGTAGAGTCACTGACTCTAGTCCTTAAGCCTAATTTATGATCCGCCGAGATAACGACGGCTATAACAGTAATAATACACCAATTTAAATTTTTGTAGAGAAAAAATCCTTTAAAGTATTAAATTTGTCTCTATCAGTCGCTACACAGTAGCGGCGTCTTTACTGAATTCCAGTGGAGAAAGAAAATTATTCCCACTGTCAAAAACTTGTAGTGTAGAGAAACTTTCCTTAATGGCTCTATGTAGAGCAGAGCCGACTGGCTCTTCGTGTAGAGCTCGTCGGGCCCGTTTCAGTGATACCAAACTCGGCTACCCTAGCCCAAAGGGTTCCCGAATTACAGCCGTTCAAAAATCCGAAGGACCAAGGACCAAAAATTTGGTCCTAGCTGTAATTCCGGAACCAGTGGGCCGAATATATCGGTGCCTGGTATCTCCGCACTCTGCTCGCCGAGCTCTACCCGATTCCGTCGGATTCTGATGTAAAAAATTTTGTCTCTACAATCCTGTTTAGAACCCAAAAATATTGTAGAGTCTAATAAGCTTAGACGTCCAAAGAAAATCCCGACCTCCTACGAGCACCGGCTCCGGAGATATCGAGGATTGAAGTTTTCCAATATGGCCGCCCAACTGTCAAACTCCAACTTTACCCTACGATATCTCCGGTTCCAGCAGTCGTAGCCCTATGGTTTTTGGGTTCCGACAGCTTGGATTTCACCCCTCTTTTCGGCAAAGCTGTCTCCAGCGGTCCAAAAATTTTTGGGCGAAATCCGCCCAAAAGTCGAAAATTCTGAAAGAGGGGGTCAATCGAAACCCCAATGTCAAATCCGCACCTCTCTACGACCAGCGGTCCAGGAGCTATGGCCCTCTGAAGATATCCAAGATGGCGGCCCTAATGTCAAATCGACGAGCAAAATGGCTCTAACTCCTCAACCGCTGGTCGCAGCGAGTCCGGGTTTTCTCCAGGCACGTCGGCTCGACCCACTCCACAATCCTAGACTGGTCTCGACTCAAAATAAAAATTTTCGCCCAATTTGAATTTAAATCATGAAAATACAATTTTTAGGCAATTTAATTAAGTTCGTTGAAAGTCCGGTCCTCCTAAGTCGAGCGGTTCAAGAGCTATTAGCGTTTAAAAATTTTGGTCCTAAGTTCCAATTTTGGTCCTAAATTCTAAATTCTTTAATTTTAGGGCTACAGGGTCGGAGTTTGGACTCTATTCCGTCGTGTAGGTGTCAGTTAACACGTTCCCCTTGCCAAAAACAATTTTTCTTTTATTATTTTCGAATTATTTATAAAAAGTACCAAAAATTTCATAGCTCATGAACCCCTAGACGAAAAAATCTCAAAAATTCAGCATATATACAATAAATGATACACTATAATATGCAGTAAGAATTTCCTGAAAATTTTAAAATTTTTTAAACAAAATTTTTAAAAACACAAATTTTTACTATTTTAATTATGGTCCAAAAAGTAACAACTTAAAAATTTTGAAAATACTGTTGTGGATGCTTCTGCCTAGCGCGCCAAAGATAGCAGTTGCAGATTCTTCGAAATTGCTATATATATAGAGTTATTCTGAGCCAAAGATTGAAACTTTAAACATTTATATAAAATTTTCTAATAGTCCAAAAATTTTTCTTTTTTCTGATTTTGTAGTGTCTAAATGGGTACCTGCAGCATGCCAATTTTCAGCTCCCTCCGGTGGCTGGAACCCCGACCACGTGGCCACGTGGTTGTTGTTTTTCTCGGATTTTCTCCGCAGTCGTAGTTTTCCCGAGTCAAATGACTCAGGGAAATGATGGGGGGCGTTAATCCCCACACGATGGCACTTTTCACTTTAGCCGCACTATGAAATTCACAACACTATAGCCAATTTTGTGCCGATTTAAAGTGTACTTTTGTTTATAATCACTTTTCACGATAGAAGCACACGCGTGCGGCTGAATTTCGATTCGCCGGGAGATAGAGCTCGGCGAGACGCTTCTAACGACACCTGAATCAAGGTCGTAGCTTCACAAATAACCACTTTTTGAATTTTTTAAACGCGGAGCACGTGTTTTTTGCTGCGTACCGGGTGGTGGACCGAACGTAACTGGGTTAGGTTAGGTTAGGTTAGGTTAGGTTAGGTTAGGTTAGGTTAGGTTAGGTTGGGGCAGGCCCCACAAGTGTTGTTCAGGTACGTCCTCGTCGTCTGCCCTGGACCCAATTCCACTCGGTGCGCGGTAACGCAGTGGCCGGTGGATTGGTGACCAAATCCTGATCAACGAGACTTTGGGGAGCGATTGTGAACTTTAAACTTGAATCTTATGTCTACTAATCCTGTGACACTGTCTTCTCCAACAACTTCGGAGCTGGGCAGTGCCCTGTTTTGGTCGCTTTCGGACACGGACGATATGTCTGACAAGGACACGAAAGCTGGGGGTAAAACCCTGAAATTGACATTCCCATCGAAAATCGGTAGGAGAAGCCGCTCGCCCATCATCGACATGGCTGAAGAAGTACCGGCGGCTGAGGCTCCGGCTGGCGAGGTAGAAGACAGGGGGCGAGAGAACCGGCCAACGTATAGCGATATTGCGGCGGGGAGCGCGGCTCCATTGCCATCGGGGAGTGCTAATTGGCCGGTAATTTCGGCTAAGCGTAAGAGGTCCAAAGTGGGCCATCCAAAGGAGTTGGAAATGGAAGCGCCACAGGCTCTCAAAGTTTCCCGAACTAGGAAGGGACGTGGTGGGTACACTCATCATGTCGGGATATCACAGGCCCGACGGGAGCTGCGTGAGTCGGAGCCAGACACTTGCTCGGACGAGACGGACTCGGAAGGGGAAAATCAGCATGAGCGGCGTCATGCCAGAGGCTCTGGAGAAGGATCTCTCAAGGCGTCCGTGGAGTCGCTTTGCGGGAAGGCGGAAGCAAGCGCAGATGCGATCTTGTCTGTTGTCGGAAAATCTGGCAACATGAAAGGGACCTGCATCCGCGACGTCAAGAATGCGACACTGTCGCTATTGGATGTCATAAGGGAGATGGCGTCCCGCTCCTCCTCAGATGAGATCCGCCGGCTGCGGGCCGATAATAAGCGGCTCCGTAGCCAGGTGGAATCCATCGGAAAGGAACTGAAGGCTCTACGGAAGGCCTTCTCCGAGCGGGGAGTGGCGCGGTCAGAGGTCGCTATGGAAGAAACAGAGCCCGAGTCGCAGGCGGAGTACTTTGAAGAAGAGACGGGCATTGGGCAGGCGGAGTCCGGCCTATCCAAGGCGGTACCTGCTGGAGGTGTCTCCAGAAGGGAGTTCCTAGAGTCCATGGAGTACCTCCAGCGGGAACTGATGGAGCATGTGGGTGGCGTAATCTCCGCCCGATTGGACGGGCTGGAAGTGGATGGGCGACTGCTGCCTGGCCAGAGTCACAGACCTCCGCTGGCCTCTGATTCGCTTGGCCAGCAGAAGCAGCAGTCTCTGATGAAGCGTCCGGCGCAGAATCTGCCGGGTAACACCACCCTCGCACCGCCGGCTAACTTGCCTAAGGCGATAAGGGAGACCAGGAGGAAGACTGCACCTTTAAAAAAGGTTGTGCAGGTCAGCGTCCCTTCCACGACCGGGGCTACGTCAGGCTCATCTCCACCGGATCAAGGCGAGTGGACTAAGGTGGAAAAGAGGACGCCAAAGAAAAAGCCCAAGGCGCAGCAAGCGACGTCGAAGAGTGGGGGGACCGGCGCGGCGTCGAAGATCAGGAAGAAAACGCCCAAGGCGCCGAAATCACTGGCGGTGGTGGTTGCCCTGAAACCGGAGGCAGTGGAGAAGGGCCTAACATATGGGGAGGCGATCGCCAAGGCGAAGTCATCTATCAACCTTGGCGAGCTGGGGATCGGTCCGGCTAAGTTCCGTACAGGAGTAACGGGGGCACGGATCATCGAGCTCCCAAAGGAAACATCCCCGGCTCAGGCGGATACCTTAGCCGCTAAAATCGAAGAGGCTCTGGGAGACGCGGCTAAAGTGACGCGCCCAACAAAAACAGTGGACATCCGTGTGGTCGGTATTGACGACTCGGTGTCCGCTGAAGAGCTATGTCAGGCGCTAGCACAGGCGGGGGATTGCCATGCCCACCAGATTAAGGTGGGCAAAATCCACACGGGTGCACGGGGAGCTGGGGCGGCGTTTGCCTCAGTGCCCGTAGAGGCGGCCAAGCGGCTTGAGGTCGCGAAAAAAATCACTGTTGGGTGGAGTTCTGCCTCCATCCAACTGCAGGAGCAAAGGCCAATGCGGTGCTACCGCTGTATGGGCATAGGCCACCCGATGCAGCGATGCCCCTCCGCAAAGGATCGCAGCGGGTTATGCTACCGTTGTGGATCCGAAGGGCACAAGGCGGTGGATTGCACGGCGACGCTGAAGTGCGCCGTCTGCACGGACGCCAAAAAGCCAGCGAACCACCGCATGGGGGGCATAAACTGTAACCCCCCGCCGATTAAGGGCCGCGTGGCCCCGTTGAAAACAAACGTATCGCCACCAGCGCAAGCCCCGGCGGTAATGGTGGAGGAAAATATGGAGACCACCAATGGTTAGCAGCCCCATAAAGCTCCTCCAAGGCAACGTAAACCACTCCCCCGCGGCACAGGATCTACTATGCCAGACTGCGGCGGAGTGGGGCGTGGGGCTGGCGATCGTGGCGGAACCGTACTTTGTCCCGCCACAATCGTCGAATTGGTTAGCTGCAAATGACGGGTCTGCCGCCGTCATGACGGTTTCAAGCAGAGCAGCTGCCCCCCTAACTCTAAAGGAGAGAGGCGCAGGCTATGTAGCGGCAATGTGGGGAGGAATGCTGGTGGTCTCCACATACTTCTCTCCTAACCGCAGCAGGGCTGACTTTGAAGACCACCTGGCTGCGTTGGAAGGGGTGGTTCGAAGGGCGGCCCCTGCGCCGGTGCTGGTTGCGGGCGACCTCAACGCGAAGTCAGTTGCGTGGGGGTCATCTTACACCGATGTTAAGGGTGGGGATTTGGAATCCTGGTCGCTGTCGCTGGGGCTCCAGATCCTAAATAGAGGTAACACCCCTACCTGCGTTCGGTGGCAAGGGAATTCTGTGGTGGACGTGTCATTTGCCACACCCTCCCTTGCCGGAAGAGTTACTGACTGGCGGGTGGAGGACGAGGTGGAGACTCTATCGGACCACCTCTATATCCGAATGGAGCTTTCCACGACAGCACCCTGCAGGAGCCGAACAATTAGGGGCCCGGCAGCGAGCGCCTTCCCAAGGTGGGCACTCACGAAGCTGCGTCCGGAGGTGGCGAATGAGGCGGCGATGGTGCGGGCGTGGGCTGAAGTGCCCCCCAACCTCACTGGTGATGCTGACGGCATGGCAAAGCTCTTTGCGGATGATATGGAAGTCGTCTGCCAAGCTGCCATGCCTAGAGCGAAGGCCCACTCTAGCAGAAAGCAGGTATACTGGTGGACACAAGAGATTGCCGACCTGCGTGCCACCAGCTGGAGGGCACGGCGCGCCTACCTTCGCTGTCGAAGGCGCGCCAGAACCACGCCTGACGAGGAGGCCAATTTCCGTCGGGCGTATAAAATGGCTAAAAATGACCTCAGTGTGGCCATCTGCAAGGCGAAGGAAGAGTCCAGAGAGCGCTTTATTCAGCTCCTGGATGATGACCCGTGGGGACGTCCGTATCGGGTGGTTAGGGGAAAGTTCAAAGCTGCAGCCACCTCCACCTCGGAGATGAACGAAGGGCTGCTGAACCAAGTCTTAATGACATTGTTCCCGAGCCCTGGTCAGTTTCAGCCCCCCAGAATGGTCCCTCCGTTGGCTCCCATGGATGAGCTGCCCGTGGCCCCCCCTCCCATTTCGGACGCAGAGTTCGATGCGGTGTGGAACCGGTTCCGGCGTAAAAGAACGGCGCCGGGACCGGATGGGGTCCCGTCGAAGGTCCTTACCCTCGCTATAGGAGGACCCTTGGAGGACCGATTCCGGGCGGTACTAAACACTAGCATCGTCACGGGACGCTTCCCCAGCCAGTGGAAACCGGGCAGACTTTGTCTGCTGAGGAAGGAGGGCCGCCCGGCCGACTCCCCGACTGGATACCGCCCGGTGGTGCTACTTGACGATTCCGGAAAGTTCCTTGAGAAAATCCTGGCATCCCGAATCGTCAAGCATCTGGAGGGCGCGGGGCCGGACTTGGCTCTAAACCAGTTTGGCTTCCGCACCGGCCGGTCCACGGTGGACGCGGTGACCCTTCTAAAAGGATGGACGGAGGTGGCCACGGCTCGGGGTGAGACTGTCATTGCGGTGTCGCTAGACATCCGAAATGCCTTTAACAGCCTCCCCCACGAATGTATCACGGAGGCACTCCGTTTTCATCGGGTGCCGCCGTACCTGCGCGCCATTGTGGAGGATTACCTACAGGGCAGAACGGTCCTCTACGAGGGCCCGGACGGGCGAGTTCGCTCATGGGCAATGACGGCGGGTGTTCCTCAGGGGTCTGTACTGGGTCCCCTGCTATGGAACCTGGGTTACAACTGGGTTCTGCGGGGCAGCCTCCTACCAGGGATGGAGGTCGTCTGTTTCGCCGACGACACCCTAGTTGCGGCGAAATCGAAGAGCGTGGAGGATGCGGTTCGCCTAGCCTCTGTTGGTACGTCGCTGGTCGTCCGGCGCATCCGCCTCCTGGGCCTGGATGTAGCCCTAGACAAAACCAAGGCCATGATGTTCCACGGCCCACGCCGCAGGATCCCAGCGGGGCTCCAGGTCCGGGTGGAGGGGGTCCACATACCGGTTGAGGCACATTTTAAGTACCTCGGCCTGGTCCTTGACCCCCGATGGAGTTTTGAGGAGCATTTCAAGCTCCTCGCTCCACGTTTGAATGCCGCCGCATCTGCACTGGGACGAGTCCTCCCGAATGTGGGGGGACCGGGATCGGCGTGCCGTCGGCTGTATCATGGGGTTATACGGTCGATGGCACTCTATGGAGCCCCAATTTGGGCGGAGTGTCTCAAGCCCGGTACCGTGGCTCTTCTGCGGCGACCTCAGAGGATCATCGCGAACCGGGCTGTCCGAGCCTACCGCACGGTCAGCCACGGAGCGGCCTGTGTACTCGCAGGACAAGTGCCATGGGATGTAGATGCACGCGTCCTTGCAGAGGTGTACCGACACAGGGCCGCTGCCATAGGAAGGGGTGAACGGCCCACTGCGGAGGAGGTGCGGCGGATTCGGGCACTAGCGCAGAGTGAGGCGCTGAGTCGCTGGCATGCGGCACTCGACTCTTCAGTTGCTGGCCGCCGGACGATTGAAGCGATTCGTCCGGTGTTGGAGGAGTGGGTGGGGCGCCGGCGTGGCATCCTTACCTTCCGCCTGGTGCAAGTTTTGACCGGACATGGGTGTTTCGGTCATTACTTGCACCGTGTCGCACGTCGAGAGGAAACGCCGCAGTGTCACCACTGTGGCGCAGCCGACGATACGGCCGAGCACACACTAAGGGAGTGCCCAGCATGGCGACAACAACGCCGCGAACTGGTCGCGGCGCTGGAAGGAGGAGGTCTCTCGTTGCCGACCATAGTGGAGGCAATGCTCCGAGGCAAATGGGACGCTGTTGCCTCCTTCTGCGAGGAAGTCATCTTGCAGAAGGAGGCAGCGGAGAGGCAGCGGGAGGAGGACCCTCACGCCGCTCTCCCCAGGCGCAGACGCGCAGGTAGGAGAAGGCAGGCGCGGGCCTTGGGTGCCCCCATCTGATGACCCTACCTCGAGGATCCCTTGCTGCCCCGCATGGCGCGAGCTATGCCGGCCACCAACGGATACAAAGGAGGACAGTCCCCCCTTCGAGAACATCCCGCAAGAAGGGACAACGAGAGGGACTGCGAGAGGAACGACTCTGTAGTCTCCCCCGCAGCAGACGCGGAGCGGTTGGATGGGCACTAGGCCCTCCAAATCAGCCTCCGGCACAGGCCGTCCTGTGCACGTCTCCGGGATTACCTATAATACCCTAGGTAATCTCTATCGTGACGTCCCCGGTAAAACCGGGAAGCTGAATACAGACATGTGGAGAAATCCCCACATCGGGAGCCCATATTTCCGTACTCGTCAGCTGAGTGGGTATTTGCAGGGTTTTTTAGCGGATAGTATCCTACGGAGCACCTGTAAGCGAGCATAGGGGACTTATGTCCTCTACGCATTACGCTTACAGGAAGCCCAGGATGAGTTCCGTTCGCTGGTGGCTCCTTAAGAGCGCCAGTGTCGATAAATCGAGGTTTTGCCTGCATAACAAAAAAAAAAAAAAAGGTTAGGTTAGGTTAGGTTAGGTTAGGTTAGGTTAGGTTAGGTTAGGTTAGGTTAGGTTAGGTTAGGTTAGGTTAGGTTAGGTTAGGTTAGGTTAGGTTAGGTTAGGTTAGGTTAGGTTAGGTTAGGTTAGGTTGGGGTGCTAAGGCCGGAAAACCTCCTCGTGTGCTCGGTGCTGTTGTTGACCCATCTTTGTTGCTGGATACGTCCGGTGAGAACGACGTGTTAGCAACAGCCTGAGCCTGGTGCACCCTGGGCAACAACGGTCAGTAACTTCTCTTCGCGGAGATCTTGCTGACCGTTGGCCAATGTTCTGGCAGTGGAGGAAAGCGCAGTACTTGTACTGCGCTTTAGGGCGTCTGCGCCTCCCGTCCCTCTGAGCTAGCAGAGGTCACGGTGAGGCGCACAGTGGAGGAGCGCTCCCCAGTGTAGGTAGCGAGGGGAACACTGGGGTGCGATTTGTCGAGGAAGAAAACCTCGTTAAAAAATTACAGAGGCGGGGGGAGGTGAAACCGAGGCCGGGAATGTCTTATGACGCCCGGAGAGCCGGTTTCATCATACCCAAATAGACGAGGAAGAAAACCTCGTTAAAAAATAACCCTTGGTGTCGGCGTGCCGTATGTCTCCCGGTGCGCCACTGATCGAGGAGGGGGAGAAACTCGGGTTCCCCAGGAGGAGGGTCCTCACGGACAACCGCCGGCGGGGTCGCGGAGGTAATGCTTTCGCAGTTCCCGTGTCCCCGCCAATCGGCGGAGGGAAGGAGATCGTGGGGTTTTAGTCGGTATGGCTGCCACTGGTCGTGGCAGCAGAGTCCGACATAACCACGCTTGGGCAGCGTGGTATCCTTAACGGATTTCCCCACGTAAAAAAAAAAAAAAAAAAAAAAAAAAAAAAAAAAAAAAAAAGGTTAGGTTAGGTTAGGTTAGGTTAGGTTAGGTTAGGTTAGGTTAGGTTAGGTTAGGTTAGGTTAGGTTAGGTTAGGTTAGGTTAGGTTTTTTTTTTTTTTTTTTTTTTTTTTTTAAATTCTAGTCCCTCTGCCATGAACAGAGACTTTTTTGTTCATTTATATTTTTTGTGTACTTTTATTTATTTATATCTGTGTTGTTTTAATATTTTTCTACTTTCTAATTTAGATGATTGTCTTTTCTAGTATTACTTTCATATATGGGTTTTATTTTCATCTTTTATCATTTATCCTTTTATTTATTTCTTTGATTTACTATTTTATTTTATTTATTTGATGTTTGTTTATGTTTTATTCTAAGCCTATTAATTTATGTACTTTTGTAGAAATTTTGTTCTCTCATGTTTTACTCCTTATTATTCTTGTCAAAATCTTTATTAAAACTATGTTTTGTAATTTGTTGTTGTCGTTTATTTATTTTCCAAGCCTATGTTGATATGGTGATTATGTTATTCATTTTCTACTACTATTTCTTTTTTGTTGTTATGTACTTCGCATATTGCTATCTATTTGTCTACTTATGTGCGGTTCTGAGTACTTTACATAATAAAATGTAAGTCCAGTAAACTCTTTATGTTGTCTTATTTCTTTTATTTACTGCGTTTATTATATTTTTTGCAAAGTGTATAAATGTCTGTCTGTCTGTTTTATTTGTCATAATTTTGTGTATGTTATCTTCTTTTAATGTGACGCTGAGTAGGTTCTCGACTTCATTCCTTTTCTTTCCGAATACAGGGCACTGCAGGAGCACATGCATCACTGTTTCCGGTACACCTGGCTCGCAGATGCATGATGGGTCCTCCTTACATTTAAAGCGATTTAGATATTCGGAGAACCCACCATGCCCTGTCATCATCTGCGTCAACGTGTTGTCAAGCCTAATGCCACCCAGGGTTTTATATGCAGACACGGCATCTGGGAAAAAGATCTTAGTTATTCCCGCTGTATTGCCGGCTACGTACCTCCGGTTCCATTCCTCAAGCGACTCCATACGAAGCTGGCGCTTGATGAATGAAACCGGGCATCTGTCGTAGTCCGGCTTGGTCTTTTTGTTGAGTGCCGCGTCTTTGGCCAGGGCGTCGGCGCGCTCGTTCCCCTCTAACCCCGCGTGTGCCTTAATCCAGAATAAAGACACAGCTTTATTCTGGTCCTTGCATGATCGTATGTTGCACCGGATCTTATTGGACAGCGGGTGAGGGGAATCATGGTTGGTGATAGTCTCCAGCGCCGACCTGGAGTCGCTGTAGATGCCGAAGGAGCTGTGTCGGCTTTGCAATGCAAAGTTGGTGGCGTGATATATGGCCAGCAGTTCTGCCTGGTAGACTGAGCAATGGGAGTCGAGCTTGAGCTTTCGGGTTTTGGTTTCGACCGCGCCATGCCATATGGATATTGCGGCCCCAACCTTACCCTCCAGCTTACTCCCATCTGTGAAAATACGGACCGCCTGGCTGTTGTGGCGGTCCACTTGCTCTTGGTCCTCCAGGCATTCGAACTGGAGGCTCATATTCCTTGCAGGATGGGGTTTTTCTGCGAAGGACGTACTGGTTTCTATCTCCCTGCAACCCAACACTGGCACGGCTACTCCCTTCTTTGCCTCATAGAGTGTGGCTGCCTCTTGTATTCGCAAATCGAGGGGCAGTAGCCCCGCCAGTATCAGTGCAGAGTTCAGGGAGACAGTCCTGTACGCCTTACAGATTTTCTGCGCAAAACCCCGTTGCACAGCACACAGCTCCCTCTTGACACCCAGCTTCTCCGTTTTCGACGCCCAGGCGCTCGCCGCGTAGGTGACAATAGGCTCGACAACCGCCGTATAGATGGTTCGGATGACTTCCGGGTGGAGACCCCAGCTGGCGTTGGCCGCTCTAGAGAGCTGCCCATAGACAGCAAGAGCTTTCTTGCATACGTATGAAACGTGATCTTTGAACGTTAGTTTGCTGTCTATGATCAGCCCCAGGAGTTTAATCTGATTAAACATGCCGATGTCGACCCCGCCCATGACCAGGCGCGGAGTGTCATACTTCAGCTTTCTCGTAATAAGCATGGCCTTGGTCTTATGGGGTGCAAAGTTGAGCTTGTTTATGACACCCCACTCCCGGACACGGGCGAGCGCGGCATTGGCCTGTTTTTGGACTTCTCCCGCTGTATCCCCGCTGAAAACCAAGACGATATCGTCGGCGAAAGCTTGGCAATAATCGCCTCGCCGATCCAATTCTTTCAGCAGTGGATCCAGCAGGAGGTTCCACAACATTGGCCCTCCAATCGAGCCTTGAACACAGCCTTTTGAGGTCTCCTTCCGGTACTCCGCACCACCATATCTGACACACACTTTTCTGTCCGACAGGTACCCGTCCAGGACCCTTCTAATGTTGACGGGGCAACGCTCCTCTGCCAGCCTCCGCCTAATCGCAGGCCACCATGCGTTGTCGAAGGCCCCCTCTATGTCCAGTGAGATAACTGTGATGAGCTTTTTCTCATCCAGTTTGCCCTTCAGGTGTCCCACTAGGTCATAGAGGGAGTCTTCGGTGCTTTTTTGCGGCATGAAGCCGTACTGGCGGGGGCTAATGGCGGGTAGAATGTGGTGTTTTAGCCTGGCGACTATCATCTTTTCCAGGATTTTTCCCAGCACTGGCAGCAAACCTATTGGCCGGTAGGACTTCGGATCCGTCAGATCGTCCTTACCCGGCTTCGTTAGGATCACAACTGTGGCCTCCTTCCAGATGGTCGGGAAGTGGCCCAGTTCCAAGCATTTGTTTGCCAGTGCTAGGAAGATCCCGGGATCGCACCGTATGGCCCGCGCACAAATATCGGCCGTGAGGCCGTCTGAACCCGGAGCTTTTTTGGGGTTGAAAGTATCGGCTGAGTTGAGGAGCTCTTCTAGAGTAAACTGTGGGTCATGCCTTTCGTCATGGACCCACTTGTTTGCCTGGTCTGCTATTTCTCTTGTCAGCCGATGATGTTCGCTTTCAACCCCTGTGTCGTCCTCCGGGTAGAAGACCTCCGCCAGCAGTTTAGCGGACTCCTGAGCGTCCAGGCTTCTACCTCCCCCCGTCAACAAAACGTCCTCCCGTCTCTTGGATGTTCGACCGATAACCCTATATAAGGTCCTAACCTTTTAATTGACAATACTATATGGTTGGCATCTATAGCTTGTATACATCGTATTGTGAATGAAATTTTGCATAAATAAAAATGTTTTTAAAATGATATTATTTTTCTGTATACCAAGAAAAAATATTCTAACTTGCTTCCTTACGCATTTACCATCACGCGTAAGAATGAAATTGAAATAATGACTAGTTAGGTACGACGATACGTATACGACCAAGTACTGCCACATATGACAGCTACGGTGACGCGTGCGAGCGTTGAACTCTGTTTTTCCCTCTCTTTTTAACTTTTTTATACCACGTCGCGTGGCAGACAAGTATACAGTCCGCCTGATGTGAAGTAGTTATCTTAGAGTGGGTCCAGTGCTGCAGCACCGGTGACACGTCGACCCTCATGGATCTTTTGTGTTCTCCCTAATCCTTTAGTCACTCTCCCCTGCTTGTCTGGAGACATGTTCCATGTGAAGTAGTTACCGTAGTCGTATTAACGGTCGCGACGGTAACAACGCTCGCGCGCCCCCGCCAACCCCGCTACCAACGCAGCAACTCCTTTCATTTTTGTGACCTCACTCACTCGCTGGAACACAAGACCCTCAATGGAATTGTAAATTAGCTGCGATGTTCTGTGATGTAGAGGTATTCCCCACTCAGGCAACTTACAAATACGTTTTACCCTACCTCTCTTTCGCCAGAGTCTCTTTCGCTAGTCGGCAGGATGCACCACGTGCAGGCTTTGGATCTAAAGATCGCGGTAAGCCAAACATACCCCTTTACTTTTTTATAGGGCCGCAAGACTCATTGTTGCAAAAGATTCAAAAGAAACATTCAATAACATTAAAATCATAATAACAACTTTGTCAAAAAATTAGTTAGGTACTTCGATCAAGTATTATACTTGTTAGGTACCTAAAATTTCATCTAAACTCAATCGCGCCGTATTTAAATAAAAGAAGTCATCGCCCATATACGAGTTGACGGCATAGGTATGTAGCTAGCTTTCTAACTTCCGTACATACCCCAATAAGTAAAGTAGAGGGCCAGCCGTAACGGCCGATAAATAAATAAATAAATAAATAATAAATAAATAAATATTGTCAGACAAACTACACAGCGCCATCTAGCCCCAAAGTAAGCGAAGCTTGTGTTATGGGTACTAGACAACTGATAAACATACGTAAATACATTTTTTTTTTGTAAATACATATGATACATAGAAAACACCCTGACTAAGACAAACAGACATGTTCATGCACACAAATGTTTGTCCTATGTGGGAATCGAACCCGCGAGCGTTGGTGTCGAAGCCGCGTTATTGACCACTACGCCACCGAGCTCGTCAAATCTGTTGATTTCTCGGAAGTCGATGTCTGTTGATTTCTCGGAAGCACAAGGTCATCGCCCTCACAGCTGTCTTTCATAAGCGAACGGCCATTAGTATCATTATTATCAATGCACTACCAATTACCTACTAGGGTTAAAGCTGATCTTTAGTGCACGTGGTGCAGCCAGCTGATAAACAGACGCGGTTTTGGCAAGATGTAGGGTATATCGAGACCAACGGTACAGTATTTATTTTTTCTTTCGATCTAATGAGGTCTCAATTCAATAGCGTAGATTGAAATGTCGAGAACTCGCAATCGCAGCTGATATGTAGATACGTCAGAGGTACTTGCCATCGGATGCTGACTAAAAAAGTCCAATATTTCCTCCTCAAGACAGCAGGATATCGAGTCCTACCAGCGTCCACCGCAGGTTGGTCGAACCGTCCATGTTCTCGGAAGGGTAAACAGCTGTGAGAATCGTGTTCCTGCTGACACGTGTTCCGAGCCTTCGCTCTAGTAGATTCTACGCTTGCAGAACAATCTCCCCACTATCACTTCACTATCACGGTACGCAATTACCATTGCCAGGTATTCCTGGTTGGTGTAACGTCGGTTTGGCATGGCAAATTTGAACAAATCACACTAAAACTAAAACGTACGAGCAAGAGCACTACGTTGTCGGGCGGTAGCGGCGCCGGCCGGTAATGCAGAAAACACGCGTGCGCTCACAAACTCAGTTTAGCGGCGACTGATTGTCTTTCGCCGTTCGCGCAGCGCGCAAGCATGAATGGTAGGTAGACTGCACATGCGCACATGATACTACCAACATTTGCACTGGTATGAACTCGTGAACAAGGACGGTTTTATGTAAAGATAAAAAAGAACATTTTAAACATGTTTTAATGATAAATAAATTTTGTTATACAAACACTTTTCTTCACTAAAGCGTTCTGTATATGGTATTTATTTGATTAAAATGATAATTTATTTTTTCTTAAAATAAAAAAATAATAATTGCTAGCCGTGAAATTCCATTAGTAATGTGATGTATTTAAGCAATACGCATCCTCAATTCAGTATTGTCAATTAATAAGTTAGGACCTTATATATTCCCGTCCAGAGTCCTTCCTTGTCCTGCCTCTCGCAGAATGCTTTCCAGCTTGAAATCTGGGCTCTCCTAGCTCTCTCTTCATACTCCCCCTTCACGTCGAGGTACTCCGCTACAACCTTTTCCCTACGTATCGGAGCGGCGCATCTTATCCTCCTCTTTTTGGTAGCTACTTCTTTCTTCAAGGCTTCGAGCTCTTCTGACCACCACGGAATACTGATTCGGTTGTTCCTCTTTATTTTAGGTATAGTTTCTTCGCTAGTCTGTATGATGGTTTCATTATATTTTTCAGTAATTTGGTTTAGATGTTCTTTATTTGTTATCTTCTCTATTTGTTCCACATTTATTCTATTTTGCTCCAATAATTTTTTCAATGTTTCGTCAAATTTTGTCCATTTAGCTTTTTTAGTATTGTATGTCCTGGTTGTCCTATTTATCTCTATTCCTTTAATTTTGCTTTGTGTTATACCGAACAGTATTCCGTTGTGGTCGGAACTCGTAAGCCCTACGTCCACTCTCCAGTCGTCGATCAAGCCTAATACGCTCTCCGAACACGCCGTCACATCAACGTAGCTGGAGTACCTCGTGGTGCCTCTAATGACGTCAAAGGTTGGAGTATCGCCCAGATTCAGCACATGCAGACCCAACTCGTGAAGGACTCCGGACATCTCCTCTCCTCTTCCATCCACCCTAGAACTCCCCCACCAGTTGCTCTTGGCATTCGAATCGCCACCAATCAGAACGCCCAGGGAACCCACCTCCTGTCTCATGACTTTGAGCCGCTCCAAGTAAGGCGCTATGGGCTGGTCCGGCTCAAAGTAGAAAGAAGCCACGATGATCTCCCAGGCACCGGTTTTGATCTTTATGGCGGCAATATTATTGGTCATGTATTTGGGACACTGTGTGACCTGCAAGTCTCGATCGAATACAACTATTGCCGCCTTTACCGGGTCCCCTCCGTTCCCAGCAGCCTGGAAGATCCTCGCGTCCCCGTAGTCCTTCATTCTTCCCATCCCGCCCACATACGGCTCCTGGAGCAGCGCAAAGGAGAGCTTGCGTTTGCCCGCCTCCAACATGAGTTCGTCGGTGGCGAGTCTCTTCCGCTGTAGGTTCGCCTGGGCCACAAGTAGATGATTTATACTAGCGGATTTGCTCCGACTGGTAGCGATTGGGCTGCCCGGGACGCCCCTAGCAGTAGGCAACCGCAGCTCTAGCTATCTCGTCCCAGCGACGCCGAACTGGACAGTCGCGACCAAGCGCGTTATGTTCTTTATCGTCCAGTTTGGCGCGCATGCAGTTGCAACACTGCGGCGGTATCCCGGCCAACCAATCCCCGCAGTCCTTCTTGTAATGAGCGCCCCCACAGTGGCTACAGCTTTCCACTGGCTCCTTACAGTAACGTTTGCTGTGCCCATAACGGAGGCAGAGGGAGCACTGTATTAGTGGCGAGTGATCTGCCACTCTCACCCTTTGCAGGTCGACGTGCACCATCTCTGCCTCCGTCATGTTCTTCCAGAGCTTTGGGGACACCCTTAGGACCACGTGGCTGGTGAGGGGGTTCCGTGTGGGTTTCCGAAAACGTACCTCCATCCTTTCATCTTCTCCAGAGATGTTCCTGAAGATATCCGCGTTTTGCTTTTTGAGTGCGCTGAGGATGTCTTCATCCTTATTATAGTTTAGCACATCCTTCAGTGCTACCAGCGGGTCTTTGTTGCGGATATCTTCCACCCTCAACTGCATCCCTGCGCCCTGTATCCTGTCCCTCAGTTTCCCTCTCTCCTCCTCTGTCCTGCAGCCAACTATTACTCTTCTATTCTTTGCTTTCCTCACCTTCTCTACATTTATCCATCCTTCTTCTGCTTTAACTGCCTTTCTAATTCTGTCCAGGACCTCTTCTCCCGTTTCTGACTCGTCAATGGAGGAGACCACAACGGAGTGCAGCGCGGTCTGCTCCACTTTCTTATTCCTCACGGCGCCCGCCGCTACACTCGCGTATGTAGTTCCCTCCATGATCTCTTTATGTTTCATCAGGGTGTTCTGTAATTCTTCCATTTTTAAGTTGTTCTCTTGTATCGTTTTGTGTTGCCTCTCAAGAGAAGCTAACAACCTCGTAACCTCTGTTTGCCCTACATTATTTTCTATTGCTTCTTCCTTACGCGTTTGACTGCAATCTTCTCCTTTGTTCTTTTGGCTTAATTCCTGCTTTCTCTCCTCTTCTCCTTCCTTAACTAGCTTGTATAGCCGATCAACGGCTTGCAGAACACCCTCTTTAATATCAACCCTTAAATTGCGAGACTGACTAATATGGGCCTTTGCCTTGTGTAAGCACGATCGCGCCTCGGCCAATCTAGAGCCATAGGCAGGCTTCGGCGGCGAAGACCGTTGAGTCTCCTCTGCGGTTTCGCCGCCGGATCCCCCCTCTTTTGTTAGGGTCGTCTTTGTCCGAGTCTTCGTTAGCTCAGCGGGAATGGTAGTCTTTGCTGGCGGTGTAACTGCCTTAGTCCTTATTTCTCCTTTGGTAGCCTCCCAGTTGGAGATGCTACGTCTCACGTCGGGAACTGGTCCTGTTTTCCCCCTCTCAGCGTTCTCTGGAGTTCTATCCATGGCAAACATATTTCTGGGACGCGTCAAAATGTATATGTGTAAATTTGTATATAAATTTTTATTTTGATAATCAAATATCGTTCACAATTTTAATTTGTCACTTGTTTGTAAATGGATATGTATATATATTTATATACGTCACGTTTATTTGTCGATATTTTAATTTATTTCCTAGGCGTACCCTGCCGCCTGTCAAATTATTTTACTCTACGAAATAAAATTTTTAGAAGATATTTTGTATATAAGTTTTTTATAAATTTTGCTGATTTTTATAAATGTATATAATAATATAAGTATATGTCCTAGTCACTATGTAAATTTAATTTTAGTGGACCCCAGGTCCGACAGAGTCAATTTAATTTAGAATTTTTTTTTAAATTTGTAAAATTTACCAAAAAGTAGAGTAAAAAGTCCGATTTTCTAAAAAAGTAGAGCCGATCGCTCCTATTTTTAATTTTTATATTGTAGCGTGGGCGCGTGCGCAGCTGTCCTCAAAAAACCAGATTTATAACCCTACAGGTTATGCCACTATCCCGACTTAAAAAACAAAATTTTTGAAATTCGTAAAAAAGGCAAATTTTTAACTTTAACTTAAATTTTGAGGGTGAAAGACACCCCGGGGAGCTTTCCACCCCCAGTGGAAAGTTGTTCAGAAAGGCAATCCGCAACGGATGGCACCTTAAAATTTCCGAAATTCCGAAAAAAGTCGGTAGAGCAGGTGCTCACGTCACGGTATTGCCTAGGGTTCCCGTAGAGCTGGAGGGCGGAATTTTCTACCAAGGGTGCTTTAGGGCCTAAAAAGACGTTTTCCGTCGAAATCTAAAAATAAAATATTTTTTGGGTTTTTTTGGATTTGCAAAATGTCCAAAAACAATTTTTCAAAATTTATTTTAGAATGTGGTAGAGCTACCATATACGCACCGGAAACACCGAAAAGACCAGTTTCTCCTCTTTACGGGTACCCACTAGATCGATCGGCGGTTAGGTTAGGTTAGGTTGGGTTAGGTTAGGTTAGGTTAGGTTAGGTTAGGTTAGGTTAGGTTAGGTTAGGTTAGGTTAGGTTAGGTTAGGTTAGGTTAGGTTAGGTTAGGTTAGGTTGGGTTAGGTTTTTTTTTTTTTTTTTTTTTTTTTTTTTTATAGTCAAATTGTCCTCCGTTATTTTACGGAGATCTTGTACAGTATTGATTAATTATTTGTCTGGTTAATTTTGTTTATGTGATACTTAGTTTGTATTATTTCGTCAGTTTTGTCTATATTCTATACATATTCATGTACCTACTTAGTGTCTGTTATATATTTTAATAATCGATGTATTTGAGTAACTGTATTTATTTATTTGTAAGTCTGTTCTATTTGTGCTAAATTTATTTGCATTTTTCTGTATCTTTGTCGCTGTGTCTGTCTTTTCCACCCAAGTCTCGTTGCAAGGCATTGGGTAAATATTCAGAGAATATTTCTGGAATGCTCTTGCGTGTCGCTTGGCTATTTAGTTTTGTTCCTTTTTATCGCATCACTTGCTACTTTTGTGCAGTACTGCTCCAGGTGTGGCCTGGTGGCTTTTCCAGCGAACATCTGACACAATGTCCTTTCTGTCAACCTCATATCTGTTGCAGCTTCCAGGTCACACCTGGCAGCATCATACTTAGGGCACTCAAGTAGCAAGTGTTGTATTGTTTCCGGAACGTCATCCTGACAGATGCACGATGTGGTGTTCTTACACTTGAATCTCTCCAGATACGCCGAGAAACCTCCATGTCCAGTTAATACTTGGGTCAGAATTGGTGTTAGTTTTATTTTTCTTATGGTTGGGTATGCCTCGACAATATCTGGGAGAAACAGTTTGGTGACGGCGCCGGTGCAAGTATCCTTGTATCTTGAATTCCACTGGTGTAGTGAGTTCTGTCGTATGGACGATTTCACATGGGATATCGGGCGTGAGACGTAGTGTGCTGCAACCTTTGTGTAAAGAGCTGCTTCTTTAGCCAGTTGGTCGGCTCTCTCATTACCTGGCACACCTACGTGCGCCTTTATCCAATAGAACTGGACGTTTAGACCCTGCTCCCTGATTTTCGCCATATTTTGGCGAATCTCAAAGGCCAAAGGATGGAGACTTTCGGGGTTTCGGATGAGTTCCAAAGCAGATCTCGAGTCGCTCAGCACAGCTGCCATTTTCGGCTTGATCCTAAGCAGAAGCTCAGTGGCTTGTTGAATCGCGTACAGCTCCGCCTGGAAAACTGTGCAAAACGACTCGAGTCGCATCTTTTTTGTCCTCTTTTCGGACCCTTCTGTCCAGTATGTGTAAGCAGCTCCTACTTTCCCTTGAATTTTACTGCCATCAGTAAATATTTGTGTGGCAGGTATCCGATGGCTATCAAGGGTTTCGGGGCGCATATCCTCCACACACTCAAAATTGATTTCCAGCTCTTTCGCCGGATGTGGGGCCCGACTATAACTCACCTTGTCTTCTATTTGTTCGTCCTCATGTTCTTCTTTTAGTATTCCTCTCTTAATTTTATATAGCTGGGCTGCTTCCTGAATCCTTAGATCCAAGGGAAGAAGTCCAGCCAGGATAAGTGCGGCATTTAAAGATACCGTTCGGTAGGATCGACAAATTTTTTGGGCGAACCCTCTCTGAATCGAATTTAGTTGCTTTTGGACCATGATTTTGTCGGTCACCGGAGCCCACACGCTCGATGCATACATAATTATGGGTTCTATCACCGATATGTATATCGTTCTTGTGATCTCCGGATTTAACCCCCATCCAATTTTTGCTGCTTTTGCAACTTGCTTGTATATATTTGCGGCCTTACGACAGACATTGGAGACATGCTTGTTGAAAGTCAACTTTTTGTCTATCGTAAGCCCCAGCAGCTTAATTTCATCGACCATGGCTATATGTTTTCCGCTCATGTGCATGCGTGGTGCATCAAACTTCAGTTTGTTCGTGATAACCATTGCGTTGGTTTTTTGTGCAGAAAATCTCAGTTTATTGTTGGTGCCCCACTCATGCACACGAGCCAGGACTGGGTTGGCTTGCTGTTCTATTTGGAGGGCAGTTTTGCCGGAGAACACAAGAACGATATCATCTGCGAAGGCCTGACTGTACACACCGAGCGCACAGAGTTCGTTTAGTAACGGGTCCAAAAGCACGTTCCAAAAGGTAGGTCCGCCTATCGAGCCCTGGACGCAGCCTTTATGAGTCTGCTTCTGACATTTTTGTGCCGCATAAAATAATGTCACTTTGCGGTCTCTAAAATAGTCGTCAATCCATTTTCGTAGATTGAGTGGGCAACTCTTTTCTTTAAGCTGCACCTTGATAGCGGGCCACCACGCACTATCAAAGGCGCCCTCAATATCAAGAGACACCAACACCGTGATCTTTTTGTTTTCTAGGTTATTTCTGACGTGACCCATGAGATCGTACAGGGCGTCCTCAGTACAGCGCTGCGGAACGAAGCCGTACTGTCTGGTGTTGATTCTTGGAAGAAGATGCCAGCGGACTCGTCTTATCATCATCTTTTCAAGAATCTTACCTAATATAGACAATAGACCAATCGGTCTGTACGACTTTGCTGCGCTGTAATCGGACTTCCCCGGTTTCCTCAGGATCACGACTGCAGCCTCTTTCCAGGGTGATGGGAAGCACGACAGGGAAAGGCATCTATTCGCTATCGCCAGAAAGATATCTATTTCCGCGTTTATTGCTCTACAACAAATATCCGCAGTAAATCCATCTATTCCGGGCGCCTTTTTAGGGTTAAAGCTGTTGATAGACAATTTTAGCTCAGCCCTTGTGAAGGGTGGATCGTCGGTATCTTCTGGCAAAGCACTGCTGGCGGCTTCCGCCTCACGTCTGATGGCCTTATGGAATGAAGTATCCTCAGTACCATTGTCCTCTGGGAAAAAGGTTTTGGTCAGCAGTGCTGCCGACTTTTCTGGGCTCAAAACTGTTCCATCCTCCACAAGCAGCTGATCCTCGTATCTTGCCGTCGAACCTCTAATTACTCTATAAATGCCATCCCATAGGCTCTCCTTGTCTTGTCTTGAGCAGTAGTTCTTCCATCCCTCTGTGTATGCTTTTTCTGTTTCTTCTTCATATTTTTTCTTTGCTTTCAGGTACTCTTCTACTACGTGACCTCTACGGCGAGGAGCAGCGCACGCAATTCTTCTTCTCTTCGTGATAGCGTCCTTCCTCAAGATTTCCAGATCATTCGTCCACCAAGGTAAGTAATTTTTGACTTTTTTGTTTGTGATTAATGGTATAGATTTTTGACACGCTGTTTCAATGCAATTTATGTATTTTTGTACTACTTCTTCCAGTTTTTCTTTTGTATGTATTTTAGATGGTTGGGTTAGGTTAGGTTAGGTTAGGTTAGGTTAGGTTAGGTTAGGTTAGGTTAGGTTAGGTTAGGTTAGGTTAGGTTAGGTTAGGTTGGGGTGCTAAGGCCGGAAAACCTCCTCGTGTGCTCGGGACTGTTGTTGGCTCGTTTTTCTTTCTGGATACGTCCGGTGAAAACGACTTGTCAGCAACAGCCTGAGCCTGGTGCACCCTGGGCAACAACGGTCAGTAACTTCTCCTCGCGGAGATCTTGCTGACCGTTGGCCAATGTTCTGGCAGAGAAGGAAAGCGCAGTATTTACTGCGCTTTTGGACGTCTGCGCCTCCCGTCCCTCTGAGCTAGCAGAGGTCACGGTGAGGCGCACAGTGGAGGAGCGCTCCCCAGTGTAGGTAGCGAGGGGTACACTGGGGTGCGATTTGTCGAGGAAGAAAACCTCGTTAAAAAATTACAGAGGAGGGGGGAGGTGAAACCGAGGCCGGGAGCGTCTGACGCCGCCCGGAGAGCCGGTTTCACCAGCCCCAAGCAGTCGAGGAAGAAAACCTCGTTAAAAAATAACCCTTGGTGTCGGCGTGCCGCATGTCTCCCGGTGCGCCACTAATCGAGGAGGGGGAGAAACTCGGGTTCCCCAGGAGGAGGGTCCTTAGGGACAACCGTCGGCGGGGTCGCGGAGGTTATGCTATCGCAGTTCCCGTGGCCTCGCCAATGGCGGAGAGGAGGAGATCGTGGGGTTTTAGTCGGTATGGCTGCCACTGGTCATGGCAGCAGAGTCCGACATAGTTAGGTTAGGTTAGGTTAGGTTAGGTTAGGTTAGGTTAGGTTAGGTTAGGTTAGGTTAGGTTAGGTTAGGTTAGGTTAGGTTAGGTTAGGTTAGGTTAGGTTAGGTTAGGTTAGGTTAGGTTAGGTTAGGTTAGGTTAGGTTAGGTTAGGTTAGGTTAGGTTGGGGCAGGCCCCACAAGTGTTGTTCAGGTACGTCCTCGTCGTCTGCCCTGGACCCAATTCCACTCGGTGCGCGGTAACGCAGTGGCCGGTGGATTGGTGACCAAATCCTGATCAACGAGACTTTGGGGAGCGATTGTGAACTGTAAACTTTAATCTTATGTCAACTAATACTGTGACACTGTCTTCTCCAACAAATTCGGAGTTGGGCAGTGCCCTGTTTTGGTCGCTTTCGTATACGGACGATATGTCTGACAAGGACCCGAAAGCTGGGGGTAAACCCCTGAAATTGACATTTCCTTTGAACATCGGTAGGAGAAGCCGGTCGCCCATCGCCGACGTGGCTGAAGTAGTACCGGCGGCTGAGGCTCCGGCTGGCGAGGTAGAAGACAGGGGGCGAGACAACCGGCCCACCTATAGCGATATTGCGGCGGGGAGCGCGGCTCCATTGCCATCGGGGAGCGTTACTTGGCCGGTACTTGCGGCTAAGCGTAAGAGGTCCAAAGTGGGCCATCCAAAGGAGTTGGAAATGGAAGCGCCGCAGGCTCTCAAAGTTTCCCGAACTAAGAAGGGACGTGGTGGGTACGCTCATCATGTCGGGATGTCCCAGGCCCGACGGGAGCTGCATGATTTGGAGTCTGACACTGACTCGGACGAGACCGCCTCAGAGGGGGAGAAGCAGTCTGAGCGGCGTCCTGCCAAAGTCTCAGGAGATAGGAACCTCAAGGCCTCCATGGAGTCGCTTTGCGGGAAGGCGGAGGCAAGCGCAGATTCGATATTGTCTGTTGTCGGAAAATCTGGCAATATGAAGGGGACGTGCATTCGCGACGTCAAGAATGCGACGCTGTCGCTATTGGATGTCATAAGGGAGATGGCGTCCCGTTCCTCCTCAGATGAGATCCGCCGGCTGCGGGCCGATAATATGCGGCTCCGTAGCCAGGTGGAATCCATCGGCAAGGAGTTGAAGGCCCTACGTCAGGCCTTCTCCGAGCGGGGAGCGGCGCGGTCAGAGCAGTATGAGGTCGCCTTGGAAGAAGTACAGTCGGAGCCGGAGGCAAACTACTGTGAGGAGGAGATTGGGCAACCAGAATACTGCCCGCCCAAGGTTGTACCTGCTGGAGGTGTCTCGAGAAAGGAGTTCTTAGAGTCGATGGAGCACCTCCAGCGGGAATTGATGGAACACATGGGTGGCGTAATCTCCGCCCGTTTAGATGGGCTGGAGGTGGACGGGCGGTTGCTGCCTGGTCAAAGCCACAGACCCCCGCTAGCCTCGGATTCTGTTGGCCAAAGAAAGCGGCAGCCGCTGATGAAGCGTCCGGTGCAGAATCCGCCTGCGAACACCACCCTCGCCCCGCCGGCTAACCTGCCTAAGGAGATGAGGGAGAGCGGGAGGAAGGCTGCGCTCTTAAAAAAGCCTGTGCAAGCCAGCGCCCCTTCCACAACCGGGGCTATATCAGGATCATCACCACCGGATCCAAACGAATGGACTAGGGTGGAGAAAAAAAGGCGAAAGAAGACGGCCCAGCAGCCTACGAGAAAAAGTGGGGGGACCGGCGAGGCGGTAAATAAGCCGAAGAAGAAGAAGACGCCCAAGGCGCCGAAATCGCTGGCGGTAGTGGTCGCTTTGAAACCGGAGGCAGTTGAGAAGGGCCTCACATATGGGGAAGCGATCGCCAAGGCGAAGTCGTCGATCAACCTTGGTGAACTGGGGATCGGTCCGGCTAAATTCCGTACTGGAATAACGGGGGCACGGATCATCGAGCTCCCAAAGGAAACATCCCCGACCCAGGCGGATACCTTAGCCGCTAAAATCGGAGAGGCCCTGGGAGACTCGGCTAAAGTGACGCGCCCAACAAAAACAGCGGACATCCGGGTGGTCGGTATCGACGACTCCGTGTCTGCTGAAGAGCTATGCCAGGCACTCGCACAAGCGGGGGATTGCCTGGCTCACCAGATAAAGGTGGGAAAAATCCACACTGGTGCACGGGGAGCTGGGGCGGCGTTTGCCTCGGTTCCCGTGGAGGTGGCCAAGCGGCTCGAGGTCGCTAAAAATATTACAGTTGGGTGGAGTTCTGTCTCCATCCAACTGCAGGAGCAAAGGCCAATGCGGTGCTTCCGCTGTATGGGTATAGGCCACCCGATGCAGAGGTGCCCCTCCGCCAAGGATCGCAGCGAGTTGTGCTTCCGTTGTGGATCCGAAGGGCACAAGGCGGTCGATTGCACGGCGACGCTGAAGTGCGCCGTCTGCACGGACGCCAAAAAGCCGGCGAACCACCGCATGGGGGGTATCAACTGTAACCCCCCGCCGATTAAGGGCCGCACGGCCTCGTTAAAAGTGAACGCGCCGCCGCCAGCGCAAGCCTCTGCGGTGATGGTGGAGGAACATATGGAGACCACCAATGGTTAACGGCCCCATAAAGCTCCTCCAAGGGAACGTCAACCACTCCCCCGCAGCACAGGATCTACTGTGCCAGACAGCGACGGAGTGGGGTGTGGGGCTAGCGATCGTGGCAGAACCGTACTTCGTCCCGCCACAGTCGTCGAATTGGTTAGCGGCTAATGACGGTTCTGCCGCCGTCATGAGAGTCTCAAGCAGAGTAGCTCCCCCCATCACCTTAAAGGAGAGGGGTGCAGGCTATGTAGCGGTATTGTGGGGGGGAATGCTGGTGGTCTCCACTTACTTTTCTCCTAACCGCAGCAGGGCGGATTTCGAAGACCACCTGGCTGCGTTGGAAGGGGTTGTTCGAAGGGCGGCCCCTGTGCCGGTGCTGGTGGCGGGCGACCTCAACGCGAAGTCAGTCGCGTGGGGGTCCTCCTACACCGATGTTAAGGGTGGGGATCTGGAATCCTGGTCTCTGTCCCTGGGGCTTCAGATCCTAAATCGGGGTAACACCCCTACATGTGTTCGTTGGCAAGGGACTTCTGTGGTGGATGTTTCATTTGCCACACCCTCCCTGGCCGGACGAATCACTGATTGGCGGGTGGAGGACGAGGTGGAGACCCTATCGGACCACCTCTATATTCGAATGGAGCTCTCGACGACAACACCCCGCAGGAGCCGGACGACTAGGGGCCCGGCAGCGGGTGCCTTCCCAAGGTGGGCGCTCACGAAATTGCGCCCGGAGGTAGCAAAGGAGGCGGCGATGGTACGGGCATGGGCTGAAGTGCCCCCCAACCTCTCCGGTGATGCTGACGGCATGGCAAAGCTATTTGCGGAGGATATGCAAGTCGTCTGCCAAGCTGCCATGCCTAGAGCGCAGACCTGCTCTAGCAGGAAGCAGGTATACTGGTGGACACAGGAGATTGCCGACCTGCGTGCCACTAGCTGGAGGGCACGGCGCGCCTATCTTCGCTGTCGAAGGCGCGCCAGAACCACGCCTGACGAGGAGGCAAATTTCCGTCGGGTGTATAAAATGGCCAAAAAGGCCCTCAGTGTGGCCATCTGCAAGGCGAAGGAAGAGTCCCGGGAGCGCTTTATTCAGCTCCTGGATAATGACCCGTGGGGACGTCCGTATCGACTGGTTAGGGGGAAGTTCAAAGCTGCAGCTACCTCCACCTCGGAGATGGAAGAGGGGCTACTGAACCAGGTGCTGATGACATTGTTTCCTAGCCCTGGTCCGTTTCAGCCCCCCAGAATGGTCCCTTCGTTGGCTCCAATGGAGGAGCCGGCGGCGGCTCCCCCTCCCGTATCGGATGCCGAGTTTGATGCAGTGTGGAACCGGTTCCGGCGTAAAAGAACTGCGCCGGGACCGGATGGGGTCCCGTCGAAGGTCCTAACTCTCGCTCTGGGACCCCTGGAGGACCGATTCAGGGCGGTGCTAAACACTAGCATCGCCACGGGACGCTTCCCCAGCCAGTGGAAGCCGGGTAGACTTTGCCTGTTGAGGAAGGAGGGCCGCCCTGCCGACTCCCCTACTGGATACCGCCCGGTGGTGCTGCTTGACGATTCCGGAAAGTTCCTTGAGAAAATCCTGGCATCACGAATCGTCAAGCATCTCGAGGGCGCGGGGCCGGACTTGGCTCCGAACCAGTTTGGCTTCCGCACCGGCCGGTCCACGGTGGACGCGGTGACCCTCCTAAAAGGTTGGACGGAGGTGGCCACGGCTCGGGGTGAGACTGTCATTGCGGTGTCGCTAGACATCCGCAACGCCTTTAACAGCCTCCCCCACGAATGTATCACGGAGGCACTCCGTTTTCATCGAGTGCCCCCGTACCTACGAGCCATCGTGGAGGACTACCTACAGGGCAGAACGATCATCTACGTGGGCCCGGACGGGCGGGTCCGCTCGTGGGCGATGACGGCGGGTGTTCCTCAGGGGTCCGTACTGGGTCCTCTGCTGTGGAACCTGGGCTACAACTGGGTCCTGCGGGGCAGCGTCCTACCAGGGATGGAGGTCGTCTGTTTCGCCGATGACACACTTGTTGCGGCGAAGGCGAAGAGCGTGGAGGATGCGATTCGACTAGCATCAGTTGGTGCGTCGCTGGTCGTTCGACGCATCCGCATCCTGGGCCTGGATGTAGCCCTAGACAAAACGAAAGCCATGATGTTCCACGGCCCACGCCGCAGGATCCCGGCGGGGCTCCGAGTCCGCATAGAGGGGGTCCACATACCGGTTGAGGCACATTTTAAGTACCTCGGCCTGGTCCTTGACCCCCGATGGAATTTTGAGGAGCACTTCAAGCTCCTCGCTCCACGGTTGAGTGCCGCCGCGTCTGCACTCGGACGAGTCCTCCCGAACGTGGGGGGACCGGGATCGGCTTGCCGTCGGCTGTATCATGGAGTTATACGGTCGATGGCACTCTACGGAGCCCCGATTTGGGCGGAGTGCCTCAAGCCCGGTACCGTGGCTCTTCTGCGGCGTCCTCAAAGGATCATCGCGAATCGAGCCGTCCGAACCTACCGCACGGTGAGCCACGGTGCGGCCTGTGTACTCGCAGGACAAGTGCCGTGGGATATAGATGCACGCGTCCTGGCGGAGGTGTATCGACACAGGGTCGCTGCCATTGAAAGGGGTGAACGGCCCACTGCGGAGGAGGTGCGGCGGGTTCGGGCACTAGCGCAGAGTGAGGCGCTAACTCGCTGGGATGCGGCTCTCGACCTTTCAGCTGCCGGCCGCCGGACGATTGAAGCGATTCGTCCGGTGTTAGAAGAGTGGGTGGGGCGCCGGCATGGCAGCCTTACGTTCCGCATGGTGCAGGTTTTGACCGGACATGGGTGTTTCGGTCATTACTTGCACCGTGTCGCACGTCGAGAGGAAACGCCGCAGTGTCACCACTGCGGTGCAGCCGACGACACGGCCGAGCACACACTAAGAGAGTGCCCGGCCTGGGGACAACAGCGCCACGAACTGGTCGCGGCGCTAGAAGGCGGAAACCTCTCGCTGCCGAGCATAGTCGAGGCAATGCTCCGCGGCAAATGGGAAGCTGTTGCCTCCTTTTGCGAGGAAGTCATCTCGCAGAAGGAGGCAGCGGAGAGACAACGGGAGGAGGACCCTCAGGCCGCTCTTCCTAGGCGCAGACGCACAGGTAGGAGAAGGCAGGCGCACACCCTAGGTGTTCCTGCCTGATTTCCCTACCTAGAGGACCCCTTGCTGCTCGGCATGGCGCGAGCTGTGCCGGCCAGCGACGGATATCACGGCGGTAAACCCTTCTGCAAGAGGGACAGCGGAAGGGACTGCGAGAGGAGCGCCTCAGCATTCTCCCCCGCAACAGACGCGGAGCTATTAGATAGGCATTAGGCCCCTAATTAGCCTCCAGCACAGGCCGTCCTGTGCACGTCTGCGAGATTACCTATAGTACCCTAGGTAATCTCTACCGCGACGTCCCCGGTAAAGCCGGGAAGCTGCCATATACGGACATATGGAGAAATCCCCACACCGGGAGCCCATATGGCCGTACTCGTCAGCTGAGTGGGTATTTGCAGGGTTTTTTAGCGGATAGTGTCCGACGGAGCACCTGTAAGCATGGGCAGGGGACTTATGCCCTCTGCGCATACTTGCAGGAAGCCCGGGATGAGTTCCGTTCGCTGGTGGCCCCTTAAGGGCGTCAGTGTCGATAAATCGAGGTTTTGCCTGCATAACAAAAAAAAAAAAAAAAAAAAAAAAAAAAAAAGGTTAGGTTAGGTTAGGTTAGGTTAGGTTAGGTTAGGTTAGGTTAGGTTAGGTTAGGTTAGGTTAGGTTAGGTTAGGTTAGGTTAGGTTAGGTTAGGTTAGGTTAGGTTAGGTTAGGTTAGGTTAGGTTAGGTTAGGTTAGGTTAGGTTAGGTTAGGTTAGGTTAGGTTAGGTTAGGTTAGGTTAGGTTAGGTTAGGTTAGGTTAGGTTAGGTTAGGTTAGGTTAGGTTAGGTTAGGTTAGGTTAGGTTAGGTTAGGTTAGGTTAGGTTAGGTTAGGTTAGGTTAGGTTTTTTTTTTTTTTTTTTTTTTTATAAATTAAACTACAATCTACAGGCTCTTTGGCCCGTACCTTTTTTTGTTTGGTTTGTTTTTTTTGTTTGTTTGTTTATTTTGTTACGCTCCGCAATTACATCGTCCTTATAGCTAATGCTATGTGTCATTGTTAGTTCCTTAAAATTAATGTGTAGTCCGGTGGTTTTTTTTTTTTTTTTTTTTTTTTTTTTATTTTTTTTTATTTTTTTTTTATATCATGCTGTTTGTTTGGTAAATAGACGTCGTAAGGTTTGGCCTGTTGTAGAGCATTTTGAACAGGCCGTGTCTGTCGATATACGGGAGCTGGTTGTTATCACCGATCAGCAAGGCTTCGCTGGCTTTGGCTACCTGGATCGCCATGACTATGGATCCGAAATGGTTCATAAGGGCTTCGTCCACCATTAGGCGTGTACACGATTGGCCCCTATGTAGTCCATTGACTAATAAGGATGCCATAGTCCGCACTCTTTTGTTGGCTTGTTCTAAGCCAAACCGCTTAGCCAGTTTTTCCTTGAGATCTGTGGCGGCCTCGGTTGTAGTTGTTATAATGATGTCCCTCTCAGGGTCGGTTTGGGACACCACCCACGTAGATTTCCCGCAGCCGGGGACTCCGTTGACCCATGTGATACTGGGTTTCACCCAGTGCTCCACGGTTCCGCCTTCGAACAGTTCCCCCGCTATGGTTTGAGCCATTTCGAGGATTCTATCGTCCAGCATTACCCTGGTGCACTTGGCGACCACCACTATCGGGTCCTCCGGAGGTGTGTTGAAGATGACTCTCCCTTCTCTGTCCGTTCTTGTTTCGTCCAGGGTTACAAAGCCGTCGGTGGCACTGTAAGCTGCCATGTATGACCCCGACATATTACCCAGGATTACTAGGTTTCTGTCGTTGTCATAGATCGCTGCCTCAGCTTCGCTTAGTCTCATTCTTAGCAGTTCCCGCGACACCTGAGAGTCGCGCCTGTGATACGCCTGCAGGATGGTCTTGCAGATGTCTTCATTGACCTTACGCGTCGCTCTGGTCACTGCTATAAACTCGATAAATGCGTTTACCATATGGTCTTGTGGGCCCTGGGCTGGTCTGAGTTTAGGGGGGGTCACTTGTCCCATTTCTGCCTTTGTGCGAGGACTCGTGGGCGGTTCCGACGAATGGCGAGGGGGTATCTCCGTGGGTTTAACGGTCGCCGCTTCCATCGACAGAGCCCTTCCTAACGCTTTTTTTTTGTTGGTGGGTGTGAGGACTGATTGGATGCACCTGTTGAAGGTCGCTATCATAGAGGAGAGAATGTGTCCAGTCGGTTTGTCCTTCTGCTTCGCGTTGCATTTCTCCTGCATCATCCGTTGTTGGAGGCGTTCCGACCCACTGATGTTGGGGTTTACAATCGGATGATCCCAGCAGTCTTTGGGTATCTGTATGGTGCCAGGGTCCCGGGGTTGGGCCTTAAGGTAACTCAGGTTTTGTCCCCTGTCCTCGTATACCACGATTTCGTGGTGCTGCGAGGCCAGGAGAGCTCCTTCGTAATCCTTAGTTCTCCCACTGAGGTACCCCACGACCATGGCATCTATACTGATGATCGTAGCAGGATCGACTCTTTGTCCTAAATTCTTCAGCACTGCACACATTTGCTCGAATTCGGTGACGTCGTCATCCGTGCAGAAGAGCGCGATAGTTTTGTTGTTCTTTCGCACTATTCTACACGTCTGATTTTCGATTGTCACCTTTGGCAATTCTTCGAACAACTTGCGCCGCATGGTGGTCTTGCTGGTGCTTCCGTTTAATAGGACTCCGAGTCCCGGCGAGATCGTCACCGTTTTTCTTGCTGCCATAGCGTTGCAGAAGGCAATCCCTACTCTCTCGGCGTTGTCGTCCATGAACAAAGCGACTCCTCTCAAGCGCAGTCCTGGTTGTCCTCTTTCTCCACAGAGTAGAATGTCGAAATTGTATTTTGTTGTGTCAGTGTGTGATGTGTCGATGTCTTGTGTTGTGTGTGGGGTGTTTGTCATTTCCGGGGTTTGCGTCGTCATGTCCGAGGTGGGGGGAGGGGGGGCTGGGTAGGTGCTGTTTCGCCGCGATGCGACTGAGGCCACCCTGTCCATGTAGGCCAGAAGCTTTGGGCGGGACGCCTTGCACTCCATCAGCCTTGGGAGGTTGTTTGTTGTGAGCTCCAGTTGAACAGAGCACTGTAGGTTGAATCTCTCGAGCTGGAAACGAGGGCACTCGAGCAGGATGTGCCACACTGACTCGCTGATTTGTGGATCGCACTCGCATCCTGGGCTGTTCTTCAGATTGAACCTGTGAAGGTACTCTCCGAAGCCGCCGTGTCCTGTCAGGATTTGGGTCTGGTGTTGGGTCAGTTTCGTTCCTCTCACGATGCGGTAAGCTGTGCTCACATCTGGGAGGAGCGCTTTAGTGACCGAGCCCGTCTCGGAGGAGTCGTAGCGTGCTTGCCATTTCTGGACCGACTCCTCTCTGATTTTCCTCCTGACATATGAGAGTGGGACCTCTGCGTAGTCGGGGTTTGCGTTCGTACTTGCAGCTGTTTTGGCAAGTTCGTCCGCCCTCTCGTTTCCTGCTGTTCCCACATGTGCTCTGAGCCAGAAAAGTCGCACTTTTCTGCCCTGCTTTCCCATCCGAGCGATGTTCTCCTTCATGGCCCCAGCCAGGGGGTGTAGCAGCTTCGGGTTCGCCAATAATTCCAGAGACGATCTTGAGTCGCTCAGAATATTGACCATCTCCCTTCCGCTGTCCCTTGCCCTGACTATGGCCCTGTGGAGTGCAAACATTTCGGATTGGAAAACAGTGCAGCTCGAGTCGAGGCCGAAGGTCTCATGGGCTGTTTCTCGTCCGCCCTCCCACCATGTTAGTGCCGCCCCGACTCTGCCCTCCATCTTGCTGCCGTCAGTGTATATCTGAGGGCCGACAATCTGGTGGGCTTTCTGGGTCGGGGGGTCCATGTCCTCGAGGAGCTCGTACTCTGTTGTAATTTGAGTTGCTGGGTGCGGGAAGTCTTGAAACTTCACTCTTCCTTCGAGCTTTCTTCCGGGAGGTAGGAATGCGGTCGAGTTGCCTTTCTTGGCTTCGTACAGTGCGGCGTTTTCTTGGATTCTTAGGTCCAGCGGAAGCGTACCAGATAGAACCAGTGCTGATGTTAGTGACGTGGTTCTGTAGGATTTGCATATTTTCTGGGCAAATCCTCTCTGAAGCGCTTCCAGCCGTTTCCTATTCATCTGGAGCAGTGTGGCTTGCGACCAGGCGCTTGCTGCGTACGTGACGATCGGCTCGATGACCGCGACGTAGATTGTTCTGACTATTTCTCCGTTCAATCCCCAGGTAACCCTAGCTGCGCACGCTAGCTGTTTATAAATGTCGGCTGACTTCTTACAAACGGCCGACACGTGCGACTTAAAGTTAAGGTTCCTGTCTATTATGAGCCCTAGGAGTTTGATCTCATCAACCAAGGCCAGCTGTGTATTGGACATGCAGATGTTTGGGGGACTGTACTTCAGTTTTTTGGTTAGCAGCATTGCTTGCGTCTTATGTGCTGCGAAGTTCAGTTTGTTTTTGTACCCCCATGTCACAATTTTGCTTAGCACTTGGTTGATGTTATCCTCCATGCTGGCTATGGATTTCCCGGAGAATACCAGAACGCCGTCGTCTGCGAACGCCTGACAGTAAACTTCCTCACTCGACAGTTCCTGTAGCAGTGGGTCCAGAATGAGGTTCCAGAAGGTAGGTCCTCCGATAGATCCTTGGACACATCCCTTCGTTGTTTCCCTTTCGCTAGACGCCCCTGCATAGTGTACTGTTATCTTCCTTCCTGTGAGGTATGAGTCCACCATCTTGTACAAATTACGTGGGCATTTCCTGGTCGCAAGTTGTTGTTTTAGAGCCGGCCACCACGCGTTATCGAAGGCCCCCTCTATGTCCAATGAAACAATAATGACGGATTTCCTCTCCTCTAATCCTGTCCTTACGTGTCTCATGAGGTCATATAGGGCGTCCTCGGTTCCGCGCTGTGGCATGAAACCGTACTGTTTTGGACTGATAGTTGGAAGAAGGTGCCACTGCAGCCTGCCCACCAAGAGTTTCTCTAGGGTCTTACCCAGCACCGATAACAGGCCGATGGGTCTATAAGACTTTGGGTGGGTATAGTCATCCTTACCTGGTTTTCTGAGAATGACTACATGAGCTGTTTTCCAGAGTTTGGGGAAGTAAGATAAGGCTAGGCATTTGTTTGCGATTGCCATAAATACTTCACTTTCACTCCGGATTGCTCTGGCGCAGATGTCGGCTGTGAATCCGTCCGAGCCGGGGGCTTTTTTCGGGTTTTGTGCTTTTAGCACAGCCTCCACTTCCGCCTCAGTGAAAGGTGGGTCTGCGGGCGGAAGGTACTCGTCCGGATTCCTGCTCTCAACAAGTTGTCTGAGCTGCGTATGGTGTGGTTTGTCTGTGGATACAGCGTCCTCGGGGTAGAACGTTTCAGCTAGAAGATTCGCCGATTGTTCGGGACTTAACGTTTTACCGTCCGAACCTCTCAGGAGCATATCGTCCTCCCTCCTGGCCGTTCTTCTGAGGACTCTGTATATTCCATCCCACACGCTTTCTCTGTCCTGTGTTGAGCAGAATTCTTTCCAACTATCAGTCTGGGCCTCTGCGGTCTTTTGAGTGTATTCCGCTTTTGCCTCGCGATAGTCTTTTAGTACGGTTTCTATTCTGGTTGGGGCAGCGTTTCGGATCCGGCGCTTCTTGCGAAGCACGTCATTTTTCAGATCCTGAAGCTCTTGGGTCCACCAGGGTGGCGTTGGCTTGCTTCTTCCTCTACCTACTTTGGGAATGGCGGATTCGCACGCTTCCTCAATTGATGCTGAGTAGGCTTCGATTAAGGTTTCCAGGTCCTCCACACCTTTCACCGCCTCGATTGTACCGACATTGATGTTTTTCCTCTCTAGGGAGTCGTGTAATTGTCGACCGAATTCCGCCCAATTTGCCTTTTTTGTGTTATACTTCCTGGTGGTAGGTGGGGGGCGCTGTTGCAGCCTCTCTCCCAACACCAGTGTATATGTAATGGCATTATGGTCTGAAGTGATGAGGGTTCGGTCAACTTTCCACTCTTTAATTCTCCCTAGGAGTGGTGCAGAACACGCTGTTACGTCTACTACGCTTGAGTAGAGTCTGCCCTGTCGGTATTCTTCGAAGGTTGGTGTGTTGCCGGTGTTTAGGATCTGGAAATCCATTTCGTTGAGGAAGGAGTTGTACTCTTCGCCTCTCTGGTTTTCAGACGAGCTTCCCCACCAATGGCTCCATGCGTTCACGTCTCCCCCTAGGATGATGTTTGGTGTGTGTAATTGGTCGCATACCGCTTTTGTACGCGCAATGTACGGGTCGATATCTTGGTCTCCCTCGTAGTAGACGGACACTACTCCAAGTCTCATTGTTCCGGCCTCCAGTATGACCGCTGCCTCGGTTTCGGTGACCAGTTGAGGGTCATGAATGACCCTCAATCGGTCCCCGAACACGAATATCGCAGCCTTTACTGGTTTTTGCCTGTTGAGGGTGCACTGGATGACTTTAGTGCCTGGGAATTGCTTCACTATGCCTGTTGAACCCACGTAAGGCTCTTGGACAAGTGCTACAGCTATTCCCTTATCCTCGGCTACTTTTAGTAGCTCGGCTGTGGCCTGCTTGGAGCGCCTCAAGTTTGCTTGGATGAAGCGCAACCTTGTGTGTCCTGTACTCGGGAGAACATCACCCGCATCATCTTCTGCGTCAGCAGTAGGCGATCTTGGACCGCGCTATATTGTCCCATATTTGTCGCTGGGGGCATATATCGCTATATGCCATATGGGGTGGGGCGCCTTCTTCTTGCTTGGCCTTTTTGCAGTTCCGGCATCTGGGGGGGCGGTTCTCTTTTCTGGCCGGGCAGTCCTGCCAGGAGTGAGCACCGCTGCAGTAGTTGCAGTGCTGCTCAGCCTCCTTGCAGAGTGCCTTTGTGTGGCCGTAGCCCAGGCACCTCGTGCATTGAATGAGAGGCGATTGGTCCTCGACTCGGTTCCTGCCGAGACCGATATGGACCGTTTCAACCTCTGTCATGCGCCGGTGCAATTTTGGCGAGACCTCCAGAACTGGGTGGCATTGTAGCCCGTTTCGGGCGCGTCTCCTATAGCGCAGGCGGACAACGTCTTCCTCACCTGTGAGGCCTTCGAACAATTTCTTGTTCTGGGCCCTCAGGTTCTCCAGGATCTCGTCGTCCTTGTAGTAGTCCATTACATTCACCAAACGGACCAGGGGGTTGGACGTTTTTGCTGTTGTGACTGTTAGTGACTGGTTCTTTTTAATTTGGGTGCGAAGGCGGTTTACGCCCTCCTCCGTTTCGCAACTTAGAACCACCTTATGATTCTTGGCCTTTCGGACCCTGTCCACAGTTACTCCTGACTTAAAGTCTAGAGTGTTTCTGATCGTCTCTATGACCTTGTCCCCGGTATTGGTGGGGTCCGTCGAGGAGACGATCAGGCTGTGGTTAGGTTTGCACCTAGGGGTCTTTCTGGCGGCCGCTGCGTACGTTTGCGGCTGTGGTTTTTGGTGTATTTGTTGCTGAGGTGGGGGCGCATCTTTTTTTAGAGAGGAGTTAATCCATACCAAGGTTGAGTTGAGCGCCCTGGATTGGTTGGCTGCCTCCGCGACGTCTGCTCTTAGTGGAGTTATAAGCTCCTCTAACTGCGTCGCGGTATCGGTTATTGCCAATTCCGCTCCAAGACCCCCAACACCCAAGGACGGGCCGCCGCTGGCGAGGGTCAGGTCTTTGACCTCTTCGAGCTCCTTCTGTATGTTGACGGTTTTACTGATTACGGACGCCGTTGCCTCTCGGACCTCTTCTCGCACCTCTTCCCTGGTTGCGGGCTTCGAGTGGAGGAGGCTGTTCTTCATGCCTTCCATCTCTTCTCGAAGCCTTTTCATCTCCTCGCGCATGGTTTCGAGGGATTCATTAGCCAGTTCCGTGGTTTCTGATTTTTCGGGAGTCCGAGGCGGGCTGATATGTTTGTGGGCTGTACATTTGGCGTCCATTTTAAGGTAATGCACCTCTGTCTGCAAACCGCCAAGCATATCTTTTATTTCTTTCAGAGCTGGTGTGTAGTCTGTTGTCGTGGTGGGCTGACGAGGGAGTTCGGGCTGCGTGGCCTTTTCTGCAGCGAGTTCCTTCACCTCGAGGTGGATAGACTTGATTGTCTTGTTCAAGTCCTCCATCTCGAAGCTTAGGTTCCTTTGCAGTGCTTCTAAGGCTTTCTGGTTTTCAGCCAGAGAGTCTTTGATGTTGGTTAGACTCTCTTTATCTTGCTCCCTCTGGGTGATGTGAGCCTTTTGTTCTTTGACCATTTCCCTGGCCGCTCTCGTCCGCTCGATCTCGAGGTTGACTCTGTGTCTATTACGTGAGTCAGCCAGGGAGAGCACCAGCTCGTAAAGGTTGCTCATTTGCTCTACGGCGGTTACTCTTAACTCCCTCTTTAGTGTTCTAGATTGTTCCAGTGCCTCTTTACCTTGCAGGAAGCACTCCCTCGCCTTCTCCGTAACCAGGTCTTTACTGACGCCTGTGCGAGACCCAATAGGCGGTAGTAGACTTGGTCTACCGGTGGTCTCACTTTCGGTGTCAGTCCACTCACTTTCGGACTCTCCACAGTCGTCCCTTTGGACTCCTAGGTCGCGCAACTCCTTATCGATGGCGGCCAGTGAGTCCTCTAGGACTTTGTCACTAATCTCCACGAGCTCTTTAGTTGGGGTGGTGGAGATGACGACGCTGTAATGGTCCTTTTTTGGTACAGCGTGGGCGACTTGTGTGGGAGTCCCGCCGGTGGATTCCGGTTCGGGAGCAGGCCCTGCGCTTCCGGTTTGGTCTTGTGGTGTGGCCTCAATGCTTCTACCCTGGTCGAGGGCAATTTTGCGGGCTGCCGCTCTGGCGTTCTTAACGGATACTGCCCTTCTCATGCCCCCCGTTGCGGTTTTCTGAGACAGCACCTTCTTAGCGGCAATCTTGCGGCACAGTTCGGGTGTTCCCTTATGTGCGCCGCTCGACTTTCTTATTGCTGCCGTGCTTTGTCTGTACCGCTTCGGTGAGACAACGAGTCTTGCCCCTGGCAGGTCTTTCTGCTGTGTTGTTTCGGTTTGTTTGTGTGTGCTATCGGAAGGGCCGTCTGCTCCTTCCGACGTCTTTCTAGGGGATGGGGATGGTTGTGTGGATTTTGGCGATGAAGTCGAATCACTTACCTGACCAGGTTTGACCTGTGTCGGTTCATTCTCCTCCCCTCCAGCGTTCGCAACGAAGGAGGTGCTAGGGTTGCTCGCCGGTGATGCCATCTCTACTTTACTCTATTGTATTACTTAGTTTCTCTAGTTTAGCGCTGTGGTGGTGTGCGTTGCTGCTGAAACCGTTGCAGACTAGAGTTCTTCAAGAGTCTGAGTAGTATTTTCCTTTTCTGGGGTTTTTTTTTTTCTTTTATATTTTTTTTTCCTCCTGTTCCCGTCCTTTTTTGGGAAAACCCCCGGGGCCAATCGACAGATCTTTTTGAGACGATTCGAATGAGCCCAAACACGGCTCTGTAGCGTCAAGATTGACGGAAATGGGACCCGGGGGGGTGAGGTACTCAGAGAGGGGGGAAGGGGGGGGGGGGGGGGGGGGAGATTTCGTGGGAAGGTTAAAAGTGGGGGTCAACGTGGGGGTCAACGTGGGGGTCAACGGGTGTGGTGAGGGTCAACGGGTGTGGTGGGGGTCAACGGGTGTGGTGGGGGTCAACGGGTGTGGTGGGGGTCAACGGGTGTGGTGGGGGTCAACGGGTGTGGTGGGGGTCAACGGGTATGGTGGGGGTCAACGGGTGCGGTGGGGGTCAACAGCTCTGGTGGGGGTCAAAGGGATACGGGTGGAGGCCGGGAGTGGGTACAGAAGCCGTCCTAGGCTGGTCTAGAGAGGCTTAGGGGGTTCCCGGTGGGGGTCACAGATTGGGGATAAGGGAATTTAGTATGGGATTGGGGTCCTAGAGAAGCGTCCTGGTGTCCCCTTATATTGGGTCCAAGAACCAGCTCTCTACGTGGAACGGTTTAGGAGTTCCCTGAGTACCTTCCGGTCTTCGTAGTTTTGGAGTCAGCGTCGATGATCCGAACTCCTCGGGGCGTCAGAGGTGTCTTCAGTTGCGTCCGCGGTCGCTGTGACGTCGGATTGGCGGCGCCGGTCTGGCGGCACGTGTCGCGGACACGCGGTGACCCAGATTTTATGGGGCAAAAAGGGGTACCTTTAGACACCTCTATCTCCTTTGGTCTTCGACGTAGCAGCTTGTGTGGCACCTCGTTGGACAGCTAGGATGGTCGGCTGCACGTTGGTAATTATTAAAAATTGGGGTGTCTCACCACTTAGCCGCTATTCGTCCTGGGAGTTTGGTGGTGAATAACTCCGTAGTCCTTCGGGATACAGCGTTGCCTCCAATGTCCCTTGTGACGAAGGTTAGGAACTATCACTTTTTCCACTTTTCACTTTTGTATGAGCACTTGACGATTTTTACGAGATTTTTTTTTTTTGCGGAGCGACGTGGTCTTAGTGTCGTAATCGAACGAGTACTGGGTTAGGTTAGGTTAGGTTAGGTTAGGTTAGGTTAGGTTAGGTTAGGTTAGGTTAGGTTAGGTTAGGTTAGGTTAGGTTAGGTTAGGTTAGGTTAGGTTAGGTTAGGTTAGGTTAGGTTAGGTTAGGTTAGGTTAGGTTAGGTTAGGTTAGGTTAGGTTAGGTTAGGTTAGGTTAGGTTAGGTTAGGTTAGGTTAGGTTAGGTTAGGTTAGGTTAGGTTAGGTTAGGTTAGGTTAGGTTAGGTTAGGTTAGGTTAGGTTAGGTTAGGTTAGGTTAGGTTAGGTTAGGTTAGGTTAGGTTAGGTTAGGTTAGGTTAGGTTAGGTTAGGTTAGGTTAGGTTAGGTTAGGTTAGGTTAGGTTAGGTTAGGTTAGGTTAGGTTAGGTTAGGTTAGGTTAGGTTAGGTTAGGTTAGGTTAGGTTAGGTTAGGTTAGGTTAGGTTAGGTTAGGTTAGGTTAGGTTAGGTTAGGTTAGGTTAGGTTAGGTTAGGTTAGGTTAGGTTAGGTTAGGTTAGGTTAGGTTAGGTTAGGTTAGGTTAGGTTAGGTTAGGTTAGGTTAGGTTAGGTTAGGTTAGGTTAGGTTAGGTTAGGTTAGGTTAGGTTAGGTTAGGTTAGGTTAGGTTAGGTTAGGTTAGGTTAGGTTAGGTTAGGTTAGGTTAGGTTAGGTTAGGTTAGGTTTTTTTTTTTTTTTTTTTTTTTTTTTTTTTTTCTAAATTCCTCTAGCATGGCCAGAGACCTTATCTACTGTTTCTCTTTCATACCAGTTCTCGCTTTTATGCCTCTCGTACTTTTATTCTTCATACATGTCTTTCTTTCATACTTCCACATTCTTGCTATACTGGCCTGGGATTGGCCACTATCTACTTTATTGCTATTATCTTTTCTTATGTTCTTTATTGGGTTATTAATTTACACAATTATTTATTTTATTTTCTCCAAGGTTACATGGACTTATTCTATTTTACTTATATATCTACATGTTATTTTATGGCTACATGGTTTATAGTTTAAAGAAAACATACGACTGTGCGAGATACAGTATTTGCTAATGTTATACAAATTTCTTCATATAGTTTCTTATATATAACATTTCAGCTTATTTTATTACATGTATATTTATTCACACTTAGTTTATAATTATTCTCCTCGGTTATGAACTTCATATACGTCTATGGGTTATACATTCAAGACTTAAGGGACTTAAACTATTGGATACTTATCTACGGTAACAAGTTCTTATTCTAGTGCACTACAGTAATCTATTAGAGGTAGTTTCTATCAAATTTACTTGCCTTCTTTTCCAGTTCATTACATAATGATATACAAATAATATCCATGAATGAACTTTTTGTTGCATTTTGACATAAAGTTTTTTGCTATGGGGTGATTCCTATTTGGTTTATTTGTGTCGGTTCTACATCAGTGCATCCTTTGTATAATGTTCGACTTGCGATATTATTCTCAGAATAATATCGTGCCTACCTTGTCTTGTCGACGTCAAAGTTTGCTTCTGTTGACTATACTATTATAATTATCATTATTACTTTAATAATCGTGACAGTTATATCGTTGTTGTTCTGGATCCCACTACTCATATGCGACCGTCGATCTTGCGATCACATCCCACTTCCTGCGGATGGGGCAGTCCATGCTGAAGGCGTTGTGGTCTGTCCTGGTCAGCTTGGCTCTCGTGCAGTTCCTGCATGTCGGTGCAGTGCCCACTGCCAGCCCGGGGCACTCCGAACGGAGGTGCGGCCCACCGCAGTGGCTGCAGGCGTCCGCCGTCTCCGTGCAGAGGCGCCGGGTGTGGCCGTATTTGGTTAGGTTAGGTTAGGTTAGGTTAGGTTAGGTTAGGTTAGGTTAGGTTAGGTTAGGTTAGGTTAGGTTAGGTTAGGTTAGGTTAGGTTAGGTTAGGTTAGGTTAGGTTAGGTTAGGTTAGGTTAGGTTAGGTTAGGTTAGGTTAGGTTAGGTTAGGTTAGGTTAGGTTAGGTTAGGTTAGGTTAGGTTAGGTTAGGTTAGGTTAGGTTAGGTTAGGTTAGGTTAGGTTAGGTTAGGTTAGGTTAGGTTAGGTTAGGTTAGGTTAGGTTAGGTTAGGTTAGGTTAGGTTAGGTTAGGTTAGGTTAGGTTAGGTTAGGTTAGGTTAGGTTAGGTTAGGTTAGGTTAGGTTAGGTTTTTTTTTTTTTTTTTTTTTTTTTTTTTTTGGCCAATCGCAATTTACGCACATCCAACGGGTGTAAGAAGTCCGTTGGGTGTGCGCAGATTGGCTTACTTTGTACATTTTGTTCCTCCGGCGTGGGGAAACCGGAACATTTTTTATAGGGATATTTATTTAATCTTTTAAAATTAATACATATTACACTTTCTCTATAGTCTAAAACAGTGGTCCTTATGATCTATTACATTTTAGATGTTATTAACATTTCTTTACCTATTGTACTTTAACCTATTTTCTTAACCGACTTTTTGTAGCAACTAGTTATATATATTTAACTTATATATTTAACAGTTTTGCCTTAATTCTATCTATTTCTGTTTATTACCTTAGTAGCTATTGTAGTACAGTAGTTTAAAAATCTATTTCTTTTATTTTTATTCTCTATTATCTTACAAATACTATCTTTTGTAACTTTTTCTTCTATTTTACATTCTAATTCTATTCTTTCTTTCTCATATATTGGGCAGTCTGAGATAATGTGAAGCACACTTTCCGACATTTCCGGATCGCAGGCACATGCGGGGCTCTCCTTGCACTTAAACCTATTTAAGTACTCAGAGAACCCCCCATGCCCCGTGAACACCTGAACTAGTATGGGGTCGAGCTTAATTTTTCTTATTACATTATATGCTGTCGCGGCATTTGGGAAAAACAATTTTGTTGTGCTTGCAGTTTCGCCATTCATGTATCTCCGGTTCCATTCGTCAATCGAATCCAAACGAATTTGTCGCTTGACGAATGAAACCGGACACGCTTCGTAGTCTGGTTTGGTTTTCCGAGACGCAGCTGACTTTGCAAGTTCATCCGCTCTTTCATTTCCCTCCAATCCCACGTGTGCTTTGACCCAGTATAACTTAGTTATCCTGCCCAACATTCTGTTTTTATTTATGTTGGCTCTAGCTTTTATTGCCAGGGGATGGAGGGTATCCGGGTTTGTTACTGTTTCAAGAGCGGATCTTGAATCACAATACACGTTGCTAATGTCAGCCGCGCCTCGGACGGCCAGCCCAGTCGCCTCGGTTAGTGCCAACAGTTCCGCCTGGTAAACCGTGCAGAAATTTCCCAGCTTCAGTTTCCGGGTCGTGATCTCTGTAGTGCCGCTCCATACAGATAGTGCAGCGCCTACTTTTCCCTCGATTTTACTCCCATCTGTGTATATTCTTTGTCCTTCGCTGCTATGCTGGTCCATTTCTGCACGATCCGCCAGGCATTGGAACTCGAGCTCTTCTCGGAGAGCGGGATGTGGAGCATCAGAGAATGCCACCAGTTGTTCAACATCCCGGTCACCTACCACCCGCCGAGATATACCTCTCTTCACTTCATAGAGGGAGGCTGCTTCATGGACTCGGATGTCCAATGGAAGCAACCCGGCGAGTAGTAGGGCCGAGTTTAAAGATACTGTTTTGTATGACCTGGTGATTTTCTGGACAAACCCTCGCTGTACCGCGTTGAACTGCTTTTGTGATCCTAACTTTGACGCCGCCGGCGCCCAGACACTCGCTGCGTACAGTATCACCGGTTCCACCACAGCCGTGTATATGGTCCTGACTATCTCAGGCGACAGCCCCCAGCTAACTTTTGCCGCCCTGGATACTTGTTTGTACAAGTTTAAGGCTTTTCGACATGTGCTCTTGATGTGCGTGTTGAAAGTTAGCTTGTCGTCCAGCGTGATCCCCAGGATTTTGATTTCCCGGGACAGTGCAACGTCCACCCCGCCCATGCTCAGGAGTGGGGAGTCATACTTCATTTTGTTTGTTATGATCATAGCCTGTGTTTTATGTGGCGCAAATTTAAGTTTATTTCTGAGCCCCCACTCCCTCACATGGGCGAGAGCGGCGTTCGCCCGTCCCTGGACCTCGCGTGCTGTATCGCCTGAGAAGATCAGGACCACATCATCGGCGAATGCCTGGCAGTGGTCGCCCCGGTGTTCCAACTCCTTCAACAACGGATCCAATAATAAATTCCAAAAGAGTGGACCTCCCACTGAACCCTGTACACACCCCTTTGAAGTTTCCATGGTCGACTCTGCCCCCGCATATCGCACTTTCACCTTTCGTTCCGACAGGTAACTATCCACCAGCCTTCTGATGTTCGTAGGGCATTTTGTTTCGGAGAGTCGACACCGTATGGCCGGCCACCAAGCACCATCGAAGGCCCCCTCTATGTCAAGAGACACCAGTGCTGTGATCTTCTTTGCTTCGAGATGTCCTTTAACGGTCTTAATCATGTCATAGAGGGAGTCTTCGGTGCTGCGCTGCGGCATAAACCCATATTGGCGCCTACTCATACCCGGTAGCACATGCCATTTAATCCTTTTTACCACCATTTTTTCAAGGATTTTTCCCATCACCGGTAGCAGACCTATCGGTCGGTAGGCCCTCGGATGCATATAATCTTCTTTGCCCGGTTTTCTAAGCACGACGACTACCGCTTCTTTCCACGTGATGGGGAAGTAGGCGAGACTCTGGCACTTGTTATAGAGCGCCAGGAATAACTCCGGGTTCAGGGCGATCGCCGCTTTACATATGTCTGCCGTAAAACCCTCGAACCCCGGTGCCTTTTTGGGGTCGAAGCTGGATGCAGCCCATTCGAGCTCTGATGTCGTGAATGGCGGATCGGATATTTCAATATCCGTCCGCACATTCACACTTTCAGCTTTTCTCCTTGTCTCCTTATGGAACTCTTCATCATCTTCGACTCGGTCCTTTGGGTAAAAAGTTTTCGCCAGTAGTGCGGCTGACTGCTCTCCGTTCAGGACCACTCCCTCCTGTACGAGTGGCATGTCCTCCTCTCTACATTTGGTCCTGGCGATCACCCTGTAGATGCCCTGCCACATAGTTTCTTTGTTCTGTCTTTCACAGAACTCCTTCCAACTGGTTGTCTGAGCCCTCCTTGCTTCTTGGTGATAAGCCTCCTTGGCTTGAAGATACTGGTTGACTACCCATTCTCTACGAACTGGCGCAGCATACGAAATCCTCTTTCTTTTCCTTGCCACATCCCTCTTTCTTTCGGCTAGTTCTTGTGTCCACCAAGGCAGTCTCACTCGATCCTCGCTCTGGCGCAACTCTGGCATGGACTCTCCACACGCCTTTCCAATCGTGTCATTTATTCTTTCCACCATTTTTTCCAATTCGGCCGTATTGTCGATACTTTCAATTTTTTCTTTATTGATATTTTCCTCCTGCCATATTCTAGTCAGATGTTCCTGAAACTTGTTCCAATTTGCCTTTTTGGTGTTATATTTTCGCGTCGTCCTTTTTGTTTCCGTGCCGCTTGCTTTCTCCAAGTTCACATCGAGTAAGACTGCCCTGTGGTCCGAACTAGTCATGTCTGCATCTACTCGCCAGTTACTTACATGCCTAAGTAGGTCCACTGAACACGTTGTTACGTCAACACAGCTCGTGTATCTTCTTCCTCCCCGTATAGTATCGAAGGTGGGCTCAGACCCCCTGTTCAGGATTTGCAAATCCATCTCTTCCAACGCACCTGCCAGGTCTTCTCCTCTATGGTCCACCTCCCTGCTTCCCCACCACGTGTTCCAGGCGTTCATGTCACCCCCCAACAACACCTTTTTCGTTCCTATTTCTCTAACCACTTTTGCCATCCATCGGAGGTACGGCTCCAAGGGTTTGTCCCCCTCTAGGTACACCGACACCACCCCAATTTCCCATGCCGCAGTTTTTAATTTGGCAACTGCTATATTCGGCGTTGTTAATGCTGGGCACTGGATGATGTCGATGCTACCGTTGAATAGTACAATGGCTGACTTGTTTGGTTTTTCCTTACTTCCAGCACATTGTACCACCCGGGCTCCCGGATAAATCTTCATTCTTCCCGTACCTCCGATGTATGGTTCTTGGATCAGTGCGAGTGCAATCTTCCTGTTTTTGGCTTCTATCATTAGCTCGGCGGTGGCCAGACTACTCCTTTGGAGATTCGCCTGCACTACCCCGAGCCGTGACATACTAGTGTTACTGGCGGACCCACCTAGAGTGCCCTCAGCAGTAGGCTATGGACGCCCGGGCCAACGCGTCCCACTTTTTTCGGATTGGGCACCCGTCACTGAACACATTGTGCTCAGTACCTGGGAGCTTTGCTCGGACGCAATTTTTGCAGGCTGGCGGCTCGCCCGCGATCCTATCAACACACTCGCTCCTGAGGTGAGGTCCTCCACAATGGGTGCATAGGTCTGCAGGTTCTTTACAGAACCGCCGACCATGCCCGTACCCCAGGCAACGAGTGCACTGCAGGAGCGGGGACTGATCTTCCGCCACCACTCTCTGGAGGTCAATCCTCAGCTTGTGGGATTCTATCGCTCGCCTCCATATTGTGGGCGAGACGCTCAGCACTATATTGCAGTTTAGTGGGTTGCGAGCCCTCCTACGGTATTTAACATCGACCCTGTTTTCCCGATCGTCGAGGCCATCGAATACCTCCCGATTCTGGTTCCTGAGAGCTCTTATAACATCTTCGTCACTATGCACTTTCAAGACATCTCTGAGGACCAGAAGCGGGTCCCTGTTTCTTATGTCCTCCACGACCAGGTTAACTCCAGCATTTTGCAACCTCTGTTTTAATTTCTCCCTTTCTTGTTTGGACTCGCATCCCACCACCACCTTTCTGTCCTTGGCTTTCCTGACTCTTTCTACCCGGACCCATCCCTCCTTTGCGTCCACAGCCTGTCGTACTCTCTCAAGCACTTCTTCCCCTGTTTCCTCCTCTTTGGTGGAAGAGACGACTACAGAGTGTAGCGTAGTTCGCTCTTGGTCTCTCTTTACGGTTTGATTTCCTGTCACCACACCCGCGTAAGTCGCCTTTTTGGTCGTCCCTTCGATTACGTCTTTCATTTCGTCTAATTTTTTATTGTTCTCGAGGAGAAGTTTGGCATTTTCTTCTAATTTCTGGAGCAGATCCCTGTTTATAGAATATGCACTTGTTGGACTTGTTGGGAGGTTTTCGCCTGCTTCCCGGGTACCCTTCAGATGGTGTTCACAATCTCCAATTTTATGTTGTTGAACTATCCCTTTTCTTAACATGTCTATTTCGGCTTCCTGCTCCTTAACAATTTGATAAAGACGTTCCACCGCCTGAGTCACCTCCAATTTTATCTCAACTTTAAGGTTTCTGGACCCTGAGAGTGCGTGTTTTGCCTTGTTGTTATGGACTCTGGCCTCTTCTACCTTGGATTTTGGTTTTTGCGGCTGCTTGGCCGCTTCCGTCCCTTTCGACGCCATCATTTTGCTCCCTTCGGGAGTCGTCGTTTTTTGTTTTAGCTGCGCGGCTGCAGCTTTCGTGGCTCTCTCCGTCTTGTGGGGGGAGACGTCGAATGTTTTACTACGTCCACTTGCTTCCCACTCCCCTATACTACGCCTTACTTTTGATCCTGATTCTGTTTGGCCTACCGGGGCCGTCGTCGCAGGAGACAAAACTCTATGCAGTTCCTTGTCTTTGGGGGATTTCTCTTGTTGTCCTCCTGTGGATGTAGTTTTCTTAGGCGTATGGAACATCTTTAAGGAGGAACTCGTTAAGTAATTTAAGTAAGTATGTATAGGTACCTACTAGTCTGTTCGCGTTATATGAATTTGTATAAGTTTTAAAACATAAATAGGGAAATACTAATAATATTAAATAAATAAAGCAACCAAATTTCGCAGTCAACTGCTTGTTTCACTCAATTCAGCGAAGATGTCTTATCACCAGGTCAGACAATAGCATCGATGAATTAAATCTAAGTCTAAATCTAAGTAATCACAATTTCCTATATAGATAGAGTTTGACACAATGACTTTCCATCCGCTACACAGTAACGGGGTCTCACTCCAGTCCAATAGAGTACAAATTTTTTAACCTACGCTCAAAAACTCTACGTATAGTACAGAAATTTTTTCAGGCTCTATGTAGAGCGTTTTCGACTAGCTCCTCAGATAGGGCTCGTCAGGCCCGTTTTAATGATACCAAACACGGTCACCCTAGCCTAAAGGGTTCCAGAGATACAGCCTTCCAAAATTCCGAAGGACCAAGGACCAAAATTATGGTCCTTGCTGTATCTTCGGAACCAATCGTCCGAATATAGCCGTGTCTGGTATTAGCGCACTCTGCTCGCCGAGCCCTACCCGATTCCGCAGCTATCTGCTATAAAAAATTTTGACTCTACAATCTAATTCAAAGCCGGAATTTATTGTTGTCTATGCTATACAAATATACCAGAAAAAAGTCCCGATCCTCTACGAGCACTGGCTCCGGAGATATCGGGATTTGAAAATTTCCAAAATGGCCGACGAACTGTCAAACCTCAACTTTGCCTTACGATATCTCCGGAACCAGAGGTCGTACCTGTGTCGTTTTTGGGTTCAAATAGATTGTCTCGTGCCTCTCTATTCGATAAAGCCAACTCCCCAGATCAAGAATTTTTTGGGCGGAATCCGCCCAAAAGTCAGTGGCCCGGAAAGAGGGGGTCTCTACGAACCCAAAAGTCAAAACGCCGACTCTCTGCGATCAGCGGTCTAGGATTTATGGACCTTTAAAGATTTCCAATATGGCGGCCCTAATGTCAGATTGAGGCGAAAAAAGGCTCTAGCTCCTCAACCGCTGGTCGCAGCGAGTCCGGGTTTTTTCTAGACACCTCGGCTTCCCCCGCTTCACAATCCTAGATCGGTTTCAGCGCGATACAAAATTTTTTGGCTAATTTCGTTTTCACCGATCAGATATGATTTTTTACAAAATTCCAGTATGTGTGCTGAAAATCTCAAGTCTCTGCGCCGAATGGTTCACAAACTATAGCCGTTTAAAAATTTTGGTCCTAAAATAAAATTTTGGTCCTAAATGTCAACTTTTTTGTTTTTGAAGTTACCGGGTCGGTGTTTGGGCTCTATCCTGATGGATTTGTGTCACCAAACAAATTCCCGTGGCCAAAAAGTAATTTTAAATAATTAATTTTGAATTAAGCCCGAAAAACACAAAAAATTCTATAGTTCGTGAACCACTAAGCCAAAAAATCCAGAAAAATCATGAAATTTAGTACAAATAACACGCTTCGATATTGTCTAGAAATATTCCACAAATTAAAAAATTTTTCTAACAAATTTAATAAAATTGAAATTTTTAACTATTTTAATTATGGTCCAAAAATACTTATGCAAAAAATTTTTTCTAATGTTGACTTCGAGACTCCTGCTTAGCGCGCCAAAGATAGCAGTTGCCGATTTTCTAATTTTTTCATAGATTTGATGAAATAACGTGTCAAAGTTCGAACATTTAATCCTCTATAATAAATCTTCTGTGTGATGAAAAATTTTTCTTTTTGCAGATTATTAGTTCCTGGGAGGGGTACCTTTTGCTTGCCGAAATTCAGCTCCCTGCGACTGCCGGATCGACGACCTCGTGGCCACGTGGTCAAGGGTTTTCACGATTTTCCGCCGCGGTGGTTGGTTTGCGGATAGCGCCGACTCCGGAATAAGGTGGGGGTCAAAAAGCCCCACACGTACACACTTTGAATCACAACCACACTGCACTTTTCACTGCACTGCATCCAAATTTGTGATGATTCTAAGTGTAGTTTACGGGAAAAACGGTTTTCGCGGGTCAAGCACACGCGTGCGGCTGTTTTTCGATAAGCCCGCTTATGGAGCCCGGCGAGACGAATCTAACGACACCAAAAACTTTGTCGTAGCTTCAAGATTACCCACTAAATCGAATTTTTTAATACGGAGCACGTGTTTTTAGCTGCGTACCGGACGGGGGACGGGACGAAACTGGGGTTAGGTTAGGTTAGGTTAGGTTAGGTTAGGTTAGGTTAGGTTAGGTTAGGTTAGGTTAGGTTAGGTTAGGTTAGGTTAGGTTAGGTTAGGTTAGGTTAGGTTAGGTTAGGTTAGGTTAGGTTAGGTTAGGTTAGGTTAGGTTAGGTTAGGTTAGGTTAGGTTAGGTTAGGTTAGGTTAGGTTAGGTTAGGTTAGGTTAGGTTAGGTTAGGTTAGGTTAGGTTAGGTTAGGTTAGGTTAGGTTAGGTTAGGTTAGGTTAGGTTAGGTTAGGTTAGGTTAGGTTAGGTTAGGTTAGGTTAGGTTAGGTTAGGTTAGGTTAGGTTAGGTTAGGTTAGGTTAGGTTAGGTTAGGTTAGGTTAGGTTAGGTTAGGTTAGGTTAGGTTAGGTTAGGTTAGGTTAGGTTAGGTTAGGTTAGGTTAGGTTAGGTTAGGTTAGGTTAGGTTAGGTTAGGTTAGGTTAGGTTAGGTTAGGTTAGGTTAGGTTAGGTTAGGTTAGGTTAGGTTAGGTTAGGTTAGGTTAGGTTAGGTTAGGTTAGGTTAGGTTAGGTTAGGTTAGGTTAGGTTAGGTTAGGTTAGGTTAGGTTAGGTTAGGTTAGGTTAGGTTAGGTTAGGTTAGGTTAGGTTAGGTTAGGTTAGGTTAGGTTAGGTTAGGTTAGGTTAGGTTAGGTTAGGTTAGGTTAGGTTAGGTTAGGTTAGGTTAGGTTAGGTTAGGTTAGGTTAGGTTAGGTTAGGTTAGGTTAGGTTAGGTTAGGTTAGGTTAGGTTAGGTTAGGTTAGGTTAGGTTAGGTTAGGTTAGGTTAGGTTAGGTTAGGTTAGGTTAGGTTAGGTTAGGTTAGGTTAGGTTAGGTTAGGTTAGGTTAGGTTAGGTTAGGTTAGGTTAGGTTAGGTTAGGTTAGGTTAGGTTAGGTTAGGTTAGGTTAGGTTAGGTTAGGTTAGGTTAGGTTAGGTTAGGTTAGGTTAGGTTAGGTTAGGTTAGGTTAGGTTAGGTTAGGTTAGGTTAGGTTAGGTTAGGTTAGGTTAGGTTAGGTTAGGTTAGGTTAGGTTAGGTTAGGTTAGGTTAGGTTAGGTTAGGTTAGGTTAGGTTAGGTTAGGTTAGGTTAGGTTAGGTTAGGTTAGGTTAGGTTAGGTTAGGTTAGGTTAGGTTAGGTTAGGTTAGGTTAGGTTAGGTTAGGTTAGGTTAGGTTAGGTTAGGTTAGGTTAGGTTAGGTTAGGTTAGGTTAGGTTAGGTT
>OW443337.2:28825212-28842712 GCA_937001555.2 Hypsopygia costalis
TGGAGGGACTCCATGTCTACTACTGTCTCGAGAGCGGACCTCGAGTCGCAATATACGTTACAAGTGTGCGCCGCGCCTCGGAGGGCCAACTCTGTTGCTTCGGTCAGGGCCAACAGTTCCGCCTGGTAAACAGTGCAGAAATTTTCCAGCTTCAATTTTCGGTGACTGGTCTCTGTGCCACCACTCCACACAGATAGTGCCGCTCCTACCTTCCCGTCTATCTTGCTGCCATCGGTAAATATGTGCAGCTCGGCACTGTTGTGCTGGTCAATCTGTGCACGGTCCACCAGGCATGTGAACTCCAGCCCCTTCCGGTGAGCAGGATGTGGTGCGTCGGTATACGCTAAGCGCCTCTCAACCTCTCGATCGCCTACCACCCGCCGGGATAAGCCTCTCTTCACTTCGTAAAGAGAGGCAGCTTCGTTAACCCTAATATCCAAAGGAAGCAGCCCGGCGAGTAGTAGGGCCGAGTTTAGCGAAACCGTCCTGTATGATCTGATAATTTTTTGGGCAAAACCCCGCTGCACCGTGGCAAACTGTTTTTTAATCCCTACTTTGGACACAGCCGGTGCCCATACACTAGCCGCGTACATGATCACCGGTTCGACCACTGCCATGTATATGGTCCTGATTATCTCAGGCGACAAACCCCAACTGACCTTTGCAGCCCTCGATATCTGCTTATACAGATTTAGGGCTTTCCTACAGACATTTGTAACGTGAGCGTTAAAAGTCAGTTTATGATCTATAGTTACCCCAAGAATTTTGATCTCCTGGGACAGTGCCACGCCTACCCCGCCCATGGTCAACAGTGGAGAGTCATACTTCATTTTATTTGTTATTACCATAGCCTGGGTCTTGTGTGGCGCAAATTTTAGTTTGTTTCTGACTCCCCACTCCCGAACATGCGCGAGGGCGGCGTTCGCCCGCCCCTGGACCTCCAAAGCAGTGTCGCCCGAGAATACCAGCACCACATCATCTGCGAAAGCCTGACAGTGGTCGCCTCGGCGATCCAGTTCCTTCAGTAGTGGGTCCAACAGAAAGTTCCAAAATGTTGGACCCCCTACCGACCCCTGTACACATCCCTTTGTGGTTTCCACAATTGACTCTGCCCCTCCATATCTTACCCGCACCTTTCGGCCCGACAGATAACTGTCCACCAGTCTTCTTATATTTACCGGACATTTTGATTCTGATAGTCTGCACCGAATGGCCGGCCACCAAGCGCCATCGAAGGCTCCCTCTATGTCAAGGGAAACCAGTGTAATAAGTTTCTTCGCACGTAGATTTTCTTTAATATGTTGCACCATGTCATAGAGGGAGTCCTCGGTACTGCGCTGTGGCACAAAGCCATATTGGCGCCGACTCATTTCGGGCAGAGTATGCCATTTAATTCTTTTTATAATCATTTTTTCTAATATTTTCCCGAAGACCGGTAGCAAGCCAATCGGTCGGTATGCCTTGGGGTGCGAGTAATCCTCCTTTCCTGGTTTCCGGAGCACCACCACCACTGCCTCCTTCCACATGGTGGGGAAGAACGCGAGGCTCTGACATTTATTGAAGAGTGCCAGGAATATTTCAGGATTTAGGGCAATCGCTGCCTTGCATATATCTGCAGTGAGTCCGTCAAGCCCCGGCGCTTTTTTAGGATCAAAACTGGACGCAGCCCACTCCAGTTCCTCCATAGTGAATGGTGGATCGGATGTTTCATCATCCGTCCACTCATTCACTTTTTTGGCCTTTTCTCTGGTTGTTCTGTGGACGTCGTCGTCATCTTCGATTCTATCTTTTGGATAGAAGGTCTTTGCCAGGAGGTTGGCGGACTCTTTTCCACTTAAGACTGTTCCGTTCTGGATGAGCGGCATATCCTCTTCTCTATCCTTTGTTCTAGCGATTACCCTATAAATTCCTTCCCACATAGTTTCTCTCTCCTGCTTACCACAGAATTCTTTCCAGCTGGCGGTCTGAGCCCTCTTTGCCTCTAAGTGGTAGGCCTCCTTGGCCTGGAGGTACTGTTCAACCACCCACGCCCGGCGGACGGGAGCGGCACACGCAATTTTATGCCTTTTTCTTGCGACGTTCTTTTTCATTTCAGCGAGTTCTTCGGACCACCAAGGCAACCTCACCCGCCCCCCACCCTGTTTCAGTTCAGGCATGGACATCCTACACGCCTCTTCAACCGTGTTTTGAATTTTTTGTATCACTTGTTCCAGATCTTCTTTAGTCTTTATTTGTTCTATATCCGTCTTACTGATTCTTTGTTCACTCCACATCTCTGTCAGCTTTTCACGAAACAAGGTCCAGTTTGCCTTTTTGGTATTATATCTTCTTGTAGTTCTTTTTATGTCCATGCCCTTCGCCTTCTCAAGGTCAAGGTCGAATAAGATTGCCCTGTGGTCCGAGCTTGTTACACCAGTCTCTACTCGCCAGTTCGTTGCATGTCCAAGCATATCCACCGAGCACGTTGTGATGTCGACACAGCTGGTAAACCTCCTTCCTCCCCTGATTGTGTCGAATGTGGGCTCAGACCCCCTGTTGAGAATCTGTAGGTTCATCTCTTCCAGCGCTCCTGCCAGTTCCTCGCCCCTATGGTCTACTCCCCTGCTTCCCCACCATGTACTCCAGGCGTTGACATCTCCTCCCAGCAGTACTTTTCTTACTCCAATCTCCTTAATGATTTTTGCCATCCATCCGAGGTACGGTTCGAGTGGCTTGTCCCCCTCCAGGTACACCGACACCACCCCAATTTCCCACGCAGCTGTTCTTAGTTTTGCAACCGTAATGTTCGAAGTTGTCAATGTTGGGCACTGGATGATGTCGATATTGTCATTGAATAGTACAATGGCCGACTTATTTGGATTTTCCAAACTGCCGGCACATTGCACCACTCTGACCCCGGAGTAGGCTTTCATCCTCCCCGTACCTCCGATGTATGGCTCTTGTACTATAGCGAACGCAAGTTTTCTGTTCTTGGCCTCTATCATTAATTCCGCCGTAGCCAGACTACTCCGCTGTAGATTCGCCTGGACTACTCCAAACCGCGCTGTATTGGTACCGCTGGTAGAGTCACCCGGAGCATCCTTAGCAATATGCTATGGACGCTCGGGCTAACGCGTCCCACTTTTTACGCACCGGACATTCACCGCTGAATGCGTTGTGCTCTGTAGTCGATAATCTAGCCCGGGCACAATTTCTGCATGTGGGTGCCCCGCCCGCGATCCATTCTGCACACTCGGACCTGAGGTGTGGTCCTCCACAGTGTGTGCACAGGTCAGCCGATTCTGTACAGTATCGCCGGCCATGCCCGTACCCCAGGCACCGAGTGCACTGAAGGAGGGGAGTTTGGTCTTCTACTATAACCCTCTGGAGGTCAATTCTCAGTTTACGAGCTTCAATTGCTCTCCTCCATATCACGGGCGAGACGCTCAATACAATATGGCCGTTGTGGGGGTTGCGGGCTTTCCTTCGGTACTTTATGCTTACCCGGTTATCCCCTTCGCCAAGTCCACCGAAGACCTCCCGGTTCTGGTTTCTGAGGGCTTTGATTACTTCTTCATCACTGTGGATCTTCAGCACGTCCCTCAGCACCAGAAGCGGGTCCTTGTTTCTAATATCTTCTACGACGAGGTTTTTCCCGGAGCTCTGCAAGCGTTGTTTTACTTTTTCCCTCTCTTGTTCGTTCTCACAACCCACCACAACTTTTCTATCTCTCGCCTTCCTAACTCGTTCAACCCGGACCCATCCCTCTTTAGCGTCCACAGCCTGCCGAACCTGCTCTAGGATTTCTTCACCAGTTTCCTCCTCCTTGGTAGACGAAGCTACCGCCGCTACCTCCGCGTATGTTGTCCTGTTGGTCGTTGCTTCAATTGCCTCCTTTATTTCGTCTATTTTCTTGCTGTTCTCAAGGAGGAGTTTAGTGTTCTCCTCTATTTTTTTGAAAAGGTCATCGTTTTTGTTTTCCTTGTCGTGCGTTTTCTGAGTGCTTAGTGGTCGGTGCTCCTCACTACACTGTATTTTCGACTCTTTTGTTTTCTTTTCCTGGTTCAGTTCAGCTTCCTGCTCCTTTATAATTTGAAACAGGCGCTCCACTGCTTGCGTCACGTCCTGTTTAATCTCCGCCTTTAAGTTCCGCGACTCCGATAGGGCCTTCTTAGCCTTATTATTACAGGCTCTAGCTTCCTCTAGCCTTGTCTTGTTCCTTGGTGACGCTTTGGTCACCTCTGTCGGTTGTTTTAGCGCTGCCCCTTTACCTCCCTCCTGAGACAACGTAATTTTTAATTTTTGTGGCGCAATCGATGGAGCCTTCGTCAACTTTGCGCTTTTTTGGGGAGAAATGTTGTAGGTTTTGTTAGATCCGCCTGCAGACTCCCATTCACCAATACTCCGCCTAACGTTTGAGGCGGTCTCAGTTGGGCCTACCTGGGCCATCGTCTTTGGAGATAGGGAAGTTCTTCGTTGTGTTTTCTCAGGGGATTTCAACTGGTCATTATCTCCTGTGGATGTACTATTTTTGTTCGGTGTGCGGAACATTTTCTTGGAACGCGTCAGTAGTATATTTTAGCTCGATGTCAATAGAGTATTAAATTTGTATAAGTTGTATAATAACAATTTAACGAATAATTAACAATTGTGTGTATATGTATAGTGTAATAGTGTAATAATAATAATAATGTAATAATTTTTTCGACTTTTCAGGTGCAGCCCAGCTCAGCCCAGCGAGGACGTCCCCGTCAACGGTATTACCAGATCACACAGCAGGTAAGTAAACCACTCGTCGGTAAGTATAGCCTTATTATTTACTCTATACACTTTATATCTCTATATCTATACACGGTAGGTAGATAGGTACTCTCTATTTACCTAGTATTTATTATTAAAGTACACAGATATATACATAGAGTCACAGACTCTAGTCACTTAGTTCTAGTTCTAGTCCGACGCACCACTGCTAGTCTTTATTATAATAGGTCAATAAATATACGTTTTTGTATTGTAGAGTCTGTCAGCATCAATATTTGATCGCTACGCAGTAGCAGGGCCTTACAGTACAGCGGCCGGTTAAAAGAATTCTTATATGCGGTCGATACGTTTGACTGTAGGAAAAAAGTTTTCACAGACTCTATGTAGAGCAGATCTAAATACCTCTTCGGATAGAGCTCGTCGAGCCCGTTTCAGCGATACCAAACACGGCTACCCTAGCCCAAAGGGTTCCCAGGACACAGCAATCCAAAAATCGGCAGGACCAAGGACCAAAATTTTGGTTCTTGCCGTATCTCCGGAACCAGTGGGCCGAATATATCCGTGCCCGGTATCCCCGCACTCTGCTCACCGAGCTCTAGCCGATTCCGCAATTTCCGGGTATAAAAAATATTGTCTCTCCAATCTGATCCGAATCCGAAAAATATTACAGCCCAGGCTCTACAGATAGTCCAGAAGAAAATCCCACTCGTCTAGGACCACTGGTCTCGGAGATATTGATGTTTGAAAAAATCCAAAATGGCGGAAGAACTGTCAAACTCTAAGTTTGCCTTGCGATATCTCCGGAACCCGTGATCGCAGACACACCGTTTTTGGGTTCAGACCGCCCAGTTTTTTCCCCTCTATTCGGCAAGACGACTTCCAAGAGTCCAAGATTTTTTGGGCGGAATCCGCCCAAAAGTCAGATGACCGGAAAAAGGGGGCTACCCTGAACCCAACCACGAAATTCCCAACTCTCTACGACCAGCGGCTCAGGAGCTGTGGCCTATTGAAAGTTTTCAAAATGGCGGCCCTTATGTCAAAGTGAGCCGCAAATTGCCTGTAACTTCCCAACCGCTAGTCGCAGCGAGACCGGACTTTCTCCGGACACCTCGGCCCCACCAGCTCTACAATTCTGGTATGGTTTTAGCGCAAAATAAAATTATTTGGCCAATTTGGTTTTTACCAGTCAGGTACCAATTTTTACACAATTTCCTTATGTACGTCGAAAATCCGGTGTTTCTAGGCCGAGCGGTTCGCGATTTATGGCCGTTTGAAAATTTTGGTCCTAATTTTTTAATTTGGTCCTAAATGCCAAATCTTTTGTTTTTTAAGTTATCGGGTCCGTGTTTGGGCTCTATCCCAACGTATTTACACTAGTAAACACGTCCCCGTAGCCAAAAAGTAATTTTATTGAATTAATTTTTATTTAAGTCCAAAAAACATAAAAAATTCTATAATTCGCGAACCGCTTGTCCAAAAAATCTCAAAAATTTACACAATATAGTAAAAAGGCAACACTTTAATTTGAATTCACACGTAATAAAAAATTTTGCAATTTTTCTAAGAAAAAATTTTAAATTAAATTTTTTAACTCTTTTAATTATAGTTCCAAAACCTTCAACATGAAAATTTTCAAACTGATGCTGATGATGCTCCTGCCTAGCGCGCCAAAAATAGCAGTTGCAGTTTTTTGAAATTGTTTATGATTTTGAAGAAATTCCGTGCCAAACTTTAACTTTTTAAAACGTTATATAAAATTATTACGCTAACGAAAAATTTTTCTTTTTCCAGATTTGTATTACTTCAGAAGGGTACCTGCAGCCTGCAGAAGATCAACTCCCTGGGACCGCCGGATCACCGACCACGTGGCCACGTGGTCGTTGTTTTTCTCGCTTTCCCGCCGCTGTGGTTGGTTTCCCGGATCAACAGACCCAGGCAGCCGATAGAGAGCAAAAAGCCTCACACGTGGACACTTTGCACTTGAAGCGCACTACACTATTCACAGCACCAGAGCGAATTTAATAACGTTTTTGAGTGAATTTTTGAAGAAAAACACTTTTCGCGGCTGAAACGATCGCGTGCGGCTATTTTGCGATTCACCAGAATATGCGGCTCAGCGAGACGAATCCAGCGACACCTGGAACTCTATCGTAGCTTCAAAATAACCCACTTTTTTGATTTTTCAAAAACGGAGCACGTGGATTTCGCTGCGTACCGGGTGGCGGACCGAACGAAACTGGGTTAGGTTAGGTTAGGTTAGGTTAGGTTAGGTTAGGTTAGGTTAGGTTAGGTTAGGTTAGGTTAGGTTAGGTTAGGTTAGGTTAGGTTAGGTTAGGTTAGGTTAGGTTAGGTTAGGTTAGGTTAGGTTAGGTTAGGTTAGGTTAGGTTAGGTTAGGTTAGGTTAGGTTAGGTTAGGTTAGGTTAGGTTAGGTTAGGTTAGGTTAGGTTAGGTTAGGTTAGGTTAGGTTAGGTTAGGTTAGGTTAGGTTAGGTTAGGTTAGGTTAGGTTAGGTTAGGTTAGGTTAGGTTAGGTTAGGTTAGGTTAGGTTAGGTTAGGTTAGGTTAGGTTAGGTTAGGTTAGGTTAGGTTAGGTTAGGTTAGGTTAGGTTAGGTTAGGTTAGGTTAGGTTAGGTTAGGTTAGGTTAGGTTAGGTTAGGTTAGGTTAGGTTAGGTTAGGTTAGGTTAGGTTAGGTTAGGTTAGGTTAGGTTAGGTTAGGTTAGGTTAGGTTAGGTTAGGTTAGGTTAGGTTAGGTTAGGTTAGGTTAGGTTAGGTTAGGTTAGGTTAGGTTAGGTTAGGTTAGGTTAGGTTAGGTTAGGTTAGGTTAGGTTAGGTTAGGTTAGGTTAGGTTAGGTTAGGTTAGGTTAGGTTAGGTTAGGTTAGGTTAGGTTAGGTTAGGTTAGGTTAGGTTAGGTTAGGTTAGGTTAGGTTAGGTTAGGTTAGGTTAGGTTAGGTTAGGTTAGGTTAGGTTAGGTTAGGTTAGGTTAGGTTAGGTTAGGTTAGGTTAGGTTAGGTTAGGTTAGGTTAGGTTAGGTTAGGTTAGGTTAGGTTAGGTTAGGTTAGGTTAGGTTAGGTTAGGTTAGGTTAGGTTAGGTTAGGTTAGGTTAGGTTAGGTTAGGTTAGGTTAGGTTAGGTTAGGTTAGGTTAGGTTAGGTTAGGTTAGGTTAGGTTAGGTTAGGTTAGGTTAGGTTAGGTTAGGTTAGGTTAGGTTAGGTTAGGTTAGGTTAGGTTAGGTTAGGTTAGGTTAGGTTAGGTTAGGTTAGGTTAGGTTAGGTTAGGTTAGGTTAGGTTAGGTTAGGTTAGGTTAGGTTAGGTTAGGTTAGGTTAGGTTAGGTTAGGTTAGGTTAGGTTAGGTTAGGTTAGGTTAGGTTAGGTTAGGTTAGGTTAGGTTAGGTTAGGTTAGGTTAGGTTAGGTTAGGTTAGGTTAGGTTAGGTTAGGTTAGGTTAGGTTAGGTTAGGTTAGGTTAGGTTAGGTTAGGTTAGGTTAGGTTAGGTTAGGTTAGGTTAGGTTAGGTTAGGTTAGGTTAGGTTAGGTTAGGTTAGGTTAGGTTAGGTTAGGTTAGGTTAGGTTAGGTTAGGTTAGGTTAGGTTAGGTTAGGTTAGGTTAGGTTAGGTTAGGTTAGGTTAGGTTAGGTTAGGTTAGGTTAGGTTAGGTTAGGTTAGGTTAGGTTAGGTTAGGTTAGGTTAGGTTAGGTTAGGTTAGGTTAGGTTAGGTTAGGTTAGGTTAGGTTAGGTTAGGTTAGGTTAGGTTAGGTTAGGTTAGGTTAGGTTAGGTTAGGTTAGGTTAGGTTAGGTTAGGTTAGGTTAGGTTAGGTTAGGTTAGGTTAGGTTAGGTTAGGTTAGGTTAGGTTAGGTTAGGTTAGGTTAGGTTAGGTTAGGTTAGGTTAGGTTAGGTTAGGTTAGGTTAGGTTAGGTTAGGTTAGGTTAGGTTAGGTTAGGTTAGGTTAGGTTAGGTTAGGTTAGGTTAGGTTAGGTTAGGTTAGGTTAGGTTAGGTTAGGTTAGGTTAGGTTAGGTTAGGTTAGGTTAGGTTAGGTTAGGTTAGGTTAGGTTAGGTTAGGTTAGGTTAGGTTAGGTTAGGTTAGGTTAGGTTAGGTTAGGTTAGGTTAGGTTAGGTTAGGTTAGGTTAGGTTAGGTTAGGTTAGGTTAGGTTAGGTTAGGTTAGGTTAGGTTAGGTTAGGTTAGGTTAGGTTAGGTTAGGTTAGGTTAGGTTAGGTTAGGTTAGGTTAGGTTAGGTTAGGTTAGGTTAGGTTAGGTTAGGTTAGGTTAGGTTAGGTTAGGTTAGGTTAGGTTAGGTTAGGTTAGGTTAGGTTAGGTTAGGTTAGGTTAGGTTAGGTTAGGTTAGGTTAGGTTAGGTTAGGTTAGGTTAGGTTAGGTTAGGTTAGGTTAGGTTAGGTTAGGTTAGGTTAGGTTAGGTTAGGTTAGGTTAGGTTAGGTTAGGTTAGGTTAGGTTAGGTTAGGTTAGGTTAGGTTAGGTTAGGTTAGGTTAGGTTAGGTTAGGTTAGGTTAGGTTAGGTTAGGTTAGGTTAGGTTAGGTTAGGTTAGGTTAGGTTAGGTTAGGTTAGGTTAGGTTAGGTTAGGTTAGGTTAGGTTAGGTTAGGTTAGGTTAGGTTAGGTTAGGTTAGGTTAGGTTAGGTTAGGTTAGGTTAGGTTAGGTTAGGTTAGGTTAGGTTAGGTTAGGTTAGGTTAGGTTAGGTTAGGTTAGGTTAGGTTAGGTTAGGTTAGGTTAGGTTAGGTTAGGTTAGGTTAGGTTAGGTTAGGTTAGGTTAGGTTAGGTTAGGTTAGGTTAGGTTAGGTTAGGTTAGGTTAGGTTAGGTTAGGTTAGGTTAGGTTAGGTTAGGTTAGGTTAGGTTAGGTTAGGTTAGGTTAGGTTAGGTTAGGTTAGGTTAGGTTAGGTTAGGTTAGGTTAGGTTAGGTTAGGTTAGGTTAGGTTAGGTTAGGTTAGGTTAGGTTAGGTTAGGTTAGGTTAGGTTAGGTTAGGTTAGGTTAGGTTAGGTTAGGTTAGGTTAGGTTAGGTTAGGTTAGGTTAGGTTAGGTTAGGTTAGGTTAGGTTAGGTTAGGTTAGGTTAGGTTAGGTTAGGTTAGGTTAGGTTAGGTTAGGTTAGGTTAGGTTAGGTTAGGTTAGGTTAGGTTAGGTTAGGTTAGGTTAGGTTAGGTTAGGTTAGGTTAGGTTAGGTTAGGTTAGGTTAGGTTAGGTTAGGTTAGGTTAGGTTAGGTTAGGTTAGGTTAGGTTAGGTTAGGTTAGGTTAGGTTAGGTTAGGTTAGGTTAGGTTAGGTTAGGTTAGGTTAGGTTAGGTTAGGTTAGGTTAGGTTAGGTTAGGTTAGGTTAGGTTAGGTTAGGTTAGGTTAGGTTAGGTTAGGTTAGGTTAGGTTAGGTTAGGTTAGGTTAGGTTAGGTTAGGTTAGGTTAGGTTAGGTTAGGTTAGGTTAGGTTAGGTTAGGTTAGGTTAGGTTAGGTTAGGTTAGGTTAGGTTAGGTTAGGTTAGGTTAGGTTAGGTTAGGTTAGGTTAGGTTAGGTTAGGTTAGGTTAGGTTAGGTTAGGTTAGGTTAGGTTAGGTTAGGTTAGGTTAGGTTAGGTTAGGTTAGGTTAGGTTAGGTTAGGTTAGGTTAGGTTAGGTTAGGTTAGGTTAGGTTAGGTTAGGTTAGGTTAGGTTAGGTTAGGTTAGGTTAGGTTAGGTTAGGTTAGGTTAGGTTAGGTTAGGTTAGGTTAGGTTAGGTTAGGTTAGGTTAGGTTAGGTTAGGTTAGGTTAGGTTAGGTTAGGTTAGGTTAGGTTAGGTTAGGTTAGGTTAGGTTAGGTTAGGTTAGGTTAGGTTAGGTTAGGTTAGGTTAGGTTAGGTTAGGTTAGGTTAGGTTAGGTTAGGTTAGGTTAGGTTAGGTTAGGTTAGGTTAGGTTAGGTTAGGTTAGGTTAGGTTAGGTTAGGTTAGGTTAGGTTAGGTTAGGTTAGGTTAGGTTAGGTTAGGTTAGGTTAGGTTAGGTTAGGTTAGGTTAGGTTAGGTTAGGTTAGGTTAGGTTAGGTTAGGTTAGGTTAGGTTAGGTTAGGTTAGGTTAGGTTAGGTTAGGTTAGGTTAGGTTAGGTTAGGTTAGGTTAGGTTAGGTTAGGTTAGGTTAGGTTAGGTTAGGTTAGGTTAGGTTAGGTTAGGTTAGGTTAGGTTAGGTTAGGTTAGGTTAGGTTAGGTTAGGTTAGGTTAGGTTAGGTTAGGTTAGGTTAGGTTAGGTTAGGTTAGGTTAGGTTAGGTTAGGTTAGGTTAGGTTAGGTTAGGTTAGGTTAGGTTAGGTTAGGTTAGGTTAGGTTAGGTTAGGTTAGGTTAGGTTAGGTTAGGTTAGGTTAGGTTAGGTTAGGTTAGGTTAGGTTAGGTTAGGTTAGGTTAGGTTAGGTTAGGTTAGGTTAGGTTAGGTTAGGTTAGGTTAGGTTAGGTTAGGTTAGGTTAGGTTAGGTTAGGTTAGGTTAGGTTAGGTTAGGTTAGGTTAGGTTAGGTTAGGTTAGGTTAGGTTAGGTTAGGTTAGGTTAGGTTAGGTTAGGTTAGGTTAGGTTAGGTTAGGTTAGGTTAGGTTAGGTTAGGTTAGGTTAGGTTAGGTTAGGTTAGGTTAGGTTAGGTTAGGTTAGGTTAGGTTAGGTTAGGTTAGGTTAGGTTAGGTTAGGTTAGGTTAGGTTAGGTTAGGTTAGGTTAGGTTAGGTTAGGTTAGGTTAGGTTAGGTTAGGTTAGGTTAGGTTAGGTTAGGTTAGGTTAGGTTAGGTTAGGTTAGGTTAGGTTAGGTTAGGTTAGGTTAGGTTAGGTTAGGTTAGGTTAGGTTAGGTTTTTTTTTTTTTTTTTTTTTTTTTTTCTTTCACGAAGCCAATCGCAATTTGCGCACACTCAGCGGTGCAAAATATCGCTGAGTGTGCGCAGATCGGCTTACTTCGTAAATTGCTACTTTCCCCTAACATGGTCAGGGACCTTTTCTGCTGTTTCTCTTTCATACTAGTTCTCGCTTTTATGCCTCTCGTACTTTTATTCTACATACGTGCCTTTCTTTCATACTTCCTCTTTTGTACCTCAGGTCTGGGTTTGACCTCTATCTACTCTTTAATTTATCTTTTACTAGGGTTAATAACTACACAGTTTAACTTTATTTATTTCTCATTACAGTATTTCTTATTAATAACTTATTTCTATTTACACTTGCAAAGTATGCTGTGACATAACTTATTTCTATTTATACTTGTAATATAATATATTGACATATCATATTGTGACACAAATGCAGAGAATTATTAACTAGGTTCTTACATTATTTTAAAGGACTCCGACATTAGCTTCTATGGGCTTAATCGACTATGAGTATAGATACGAACACTGATACTATTTAAATACTTGGATTTCTTATTCTAGTTATACTATTTACATTTTTAGGTTGTTTTTAGGGGTAGTTGCCAATTTACTTATTCTACATATTTCTTGGTTCATCTCGTAAGTATTAAACAATACCTATGAATGAACAATTTTTATTGCATTTTTTGTCGTCTTCTGCTTTTGTATAATTGTACTTTCGGTTTGTGTCAGGTTGTTTGTGTATTTGTTGTTTTAGTATAGGCGTGCGTATTGTTTGCTGCTCGACTTGCGTCATTATTTTTACAATAATGACGCGCCATCTCGGTCTTGCCGAGTACAAAGTTGCTCCTATAATCTGTGCTGACTATAATTGTCATTATTATTCAATAACCCTAACAATTAAGCTTTCGGATGTCGGGTCCGGCTATTTGTAGGCGACCGTGGACCTAGCGATAGCGTCCCACTTCCTCCGGATAGGACAGTCCGTGCTGAAGGCATTATGGTCGGCCCTTGTCAGCTTTGCTCTGATGCAGTTTTTACACGTGGGGGTTGTGTCCACCCCCCACTCGGGACACTCCGATCGAAGATGCGGCCCGCCACAATGGCTACATATATCCGCTGTCTCCGTGCAGAGGCGTCGAGTGTGTCCATAATCCAGACACCGCGAGCATTGCACCAAGGGAGACTGGTCCGCCACTATCACCCTCTGGATGTCTATGTGGACTTTCCCTGCCTCGGTCAGCCTTCCCCACATTTTCGGTGAAACCTTCGCTACTGCGTGTACCAAATTCGGATTCCGCGTTTTCTTTCTGTACTTCATCTCTATACTCATTTCCGTCTCGTGCATGTCATGTAGTAACTCGGGGTTTTGCAATTTTATTGCACTCACGATCTCTTCATCTGTTAAAGTGGCGAAGACCCACTTGAGCACTATTAGCGGATCCTTATTTTTAGCTTCCACTGCTTTTAAGCCAGTTATTTTGTCGATTTTTTCCTTGGCTCTCTTCATGTCTTCCACGTCTCTACAACCAATAATTAATTTTGCGTCTTTTGCCTTCCGAATTCTGTCAATTTTGATGCCTCCTTCCGTTGCCTTCATTCCTTTCCTCAGCCTCTGCATGACCTCCTCTCCCGTTTCTAAGATGTCCTCCGATGTGACCATCAGCGAGTGCAGCGCCGCGCTCTCCACAGGCTGGCACCTAGTCGAAGGTCCCGCCACCACACTCGCGTAGGTCAACATCGGCAGTTCGTCTAGTTGGCCTTGTTTTTCGAAGGTCTCTCTTAGCATTCCGATTTCCCTTTTGTTTTCTTCTAGCTTCTTGCTATGTTCTTCTAGCTTCCGCATTAGTTTTTCTTCCAGCGTTGGGTTTTCTCCTTCCTTTTCCCGTCCAGGTGTTCCATAGTTGTTGTTCGTTTCCGTTTCAGTGCTCTGGTTCTTTTTTGCCACTGTTTCGCTTTTTTCCTTCTGCTTCTCGGTCTCAGTCCCTATGTCCTTTTTTGCTATTTTCTTCTCCACTTCAGTCTCTGTTTGTTTGTCTTTCTTTTCTATCTTCTTTATTGTCATTTCTTCGGTTTCCGTCGCTTTGTCCTTCATCCTAGCGTTTCGGGCGTCTATACTCTCATCCATCATGTCGTTTCCGACGTCGAAGATATGGTCTTTAATCTCTCGGAACATCATAATTAGACCGCTTTTTATCTCCGTCTTTAAGTTCCTAGACTGTTCCAAGAGGCTGGCGCCGTCGTAACACAGCTCCAAACATCTCAACAGTCTGCGATCCATTCCTGGCTGCCCGTCGTCATCCGAGTCATGCTCCGAGTCTGAGGCCTCTCTTCTTTCTTCCTTTGTGAAGGTTCCCTGTCTGGTGACTTTTTGCTTCTCTTCACTTTTGGTCATTGTTCTTGCCGAGGGACCCGCCCTCGATGCCTCTCGTTTCGGTGGTATTTTTGTTTTTGTTGGCGTCCTTTGCATCGGCGCCATATCAGCCAAGATTTCAGTTTAGTTGTTCTACAATTAATAATAATACTGTATTATAGTTTAAAATAATTTAAAATAATAAATAGGATAACTTAGTTAAATAGTAAAGCAATAATAAACAATAAAACAATTTAGCAATTTAATCTTTTATTGGTTGGATGGTTTATTTATAAAAATTCTAATTTATTTTTCTTTCTGTTTCAGATGCGGTCTACGGTCTACGGGTGCGCGCTTCTTCGGCAGCCGGATCTTCGTAGTTGAAGTGGTAAGTATTATGCTTAGTATAATACCCAACTCTCCTTCTTTTTCGGATGCGGCTGCGCTGCTTCCCTTAGTTATTTTTACTGTAGAATAAAGTGTTGGATTTTGTATGTTGCGATGCGGTTTCTTAGGTAATTAACGCAGGCAAGCCCGGATAGACAGGTTGTAAGTGTTATCCTTAATTAGTACTCTGTACTTGCGCCTACGATTTCCGGCCTTAAAGGTACACAGAATTTACTTGCTAAAATATGGAAAAGGGGAGGGGATTTACTGGCCTAAAAGATGGGTCAAGACTATTAACTGTTCAATTTTTTAGGAACAAAGCAACGTCAAAAGGACTCTTCTAGTCCATAGCCGATCAAAACAACACAACAAAATAAATAGAAATAAACCTTTTAAATAATTTATTGGCAAAGGGCGGTGCGCTGCCGTTTATTATTTTTCTCGGGCAAACCGGGGTGTTCTGCTTGTATGTACAATGCCTGTTTGGTGCCCCGTGGCTGCGCCTACATCTTCCGCCCTTGAAAGTGTGTATAATTTAACTCCTAGGCTGTGTAAAGGAGAGGGGATAGAATGGTCCCCGCTAGCGTGTCAACTTTGTAGATTTTTAGGGATTTTTTTTTATCTATTTGGGTCAAAATAATTTCCTTATCTATTTGCTTTTACCCCTTTGGGTCGATAAATGTATCTAGATTAAATAGCTAACATAAAATTAAATAGAATAAAAAATAAAAATAAGAGTACGTAGAATTTTTTTTTTTTTTTTTTTTTTTTTTTTTTTTTAATTTTCGACTCTATAATTGTAGAGTCTTGTTCATTGTCCTTTACAATGTGTATACATATAGCTATTACTTAGCTATTAGTCCTCGTTCCGTGTCAAAAATGCAATAAAAATTTTCCGAACTCTACCTAGAGCCGTCTCTAGTATGAGGACCGGTAGCGCTGGTCTGTCCGCGTTAAATGTTGAAGACCGCGCGTCGATACGACCAGTGGTTCCAGAGATATGGATTTTAATTAATTTTTCCAATTTTTGTTACAGTTAGTCAAAGTCCAAAGTTAGGGGTAGGGGGTGGTAATTTTGAAAAAAGGGGGTTCAATTGACATTACTTCAGAGGATTTTTGGAGGGTAAAACAATTTTGGTCTCCTTTTTGCGTTGGTGCACGTGGTGCACCCCGCAAAAAGGGGGTTGGTTTTTTGTAGTAGTGTGATAGGGGTGGTCCGTCCGGGTTGAATGTCGAAAACCGCGCGTCGACAGGACACGCGGTTCCCGAGATACAGATTTTATTTAGTTTTTTAGGTTTTTGTTGTTCGGTCAGTTAGTCAGTCAAAGTCCAAAATTTAGGGGTTGGGGGTGGTAATTTTGAAAAGGGGGTCAAGTTACATTAGTCCAGAGGGTTTGTGAAGGACGAAATATATTTTCGTCTCCCTTCCTCGCTGGTGCACGTGGTGCACCCCGCAAAAAAGGGGTCGATTTTTTATTGTGGTATGATGGGGGTGGTCCGTCCGGGTTAAAAGTCGAAAACCGCGCGCCGACAGGACACGCGGTTCCCGAGATATTGAATTTAATTAATTTTTTGAAATTTTTTTACAATGTCAGTTAGTCTGTTTTATGTCTATGGGAATTTTGCAGGTTTGTTCTGGGATAAAGTTCCGTATCTCTGGAGTCACCCGCCGCGCGTGGGATCGACGCACGTCAGTCGATAGGGGGTTTCCTCCCCTATCTAGGGGTATAAAACTTTTTATTTTTTGGTAACTACCCCTAACCGAAAAGTACTTATAACTAGAACTTAATACTAAAACTTAATACTACTATAGAACTCCAGCCCTATTTCCGCCTCTCGGGATAAATCGGTATAGCGGGCGAACCCGTGGTATCCCGACGATGTTTGAAGTGGGCTTCGACTTGCAGAAGACTAGCGGAGAAGGTGAGCACACCGCTGTGAAGGCGACGGCCTCCGTTTGCCCTTTATGGGGGTGTAAAGTCCCGTTTATACGGGTTTTTATGTTTTTACAGGAAGTTTTTATGCCCAAGTATAACTCCCTGCAGCAGCCAAACCACTTGAGGTAGACCGGTCCTGCGGCCGTGGTTGATTACAGGGGGATATGTTGTGTTCAACTGTGTCCCTTTCGGGCCAAGGTCACGGCTGGAAAAGGGCGTCACGACAGGCTGAAGTTCGGTCGATCTTCAGCTAAAAGTTTTTGTTACGCCGAAATTTGTGTCACAATAAAAGTCCCCTCGGGGGTGTAATTTTTGCTTCCGGCTAATTCTGTAAACAACAGTCGACGCGGGGAAGGCTGGCGATCAAGACGAGCACCTCTCTTCCCAGGTCGCGGTCAGCGTCTAGCCTTCCAGGCCAGAGAAAGTAGAAATTTTGGTGCCGCCCCGGCCGCGCGCGACTAAACAGCGGCGCGCAGCACAGGAAGCGGTCTATCTCCTAAATTACAGCTCTCCGGCTGGATCCAAAACCAGCCCCCTATTCAGGAAGAAGCGGCCTACCCGGCTGCAATCACCACTTCCGTGTCGGGGTCCGGGTCTGTCCGGTATCGAGGTCGTAAGTACCGCGTTTCACTTTCACCGCTGTTTTCGGCGCCGCTTGTTGTTTTTGTGTTTATTTAGTCTATTTTTAGTCCAATTTGTCTATATTTTTGTACACTAATTCTACACTATATACTATTTAAAGATCCATTTACACTTATATTTATTTCGGTCTATTTTTCGGTTTTTATATACACTAAAGTCACGATTTACTTACAGTTCGAATGAGCTTGGGAAAATCGAGGAAGAGACTGGTTTCCCAGAACGTGCGGCTGATTTTGACTACTGTCTGGGAATCCTTGGCGACAGTGCTACCTGGCCGTGATGTTGGACCGGGCCGGCGAGCTCGGGTTCGAGCTCCAGCCAGCGTCCCGGTTCGGTCTTTTGCCTATATCTCCCAAGTCCTTCGGTGGAAAAATCCCAAATTTTTGTCACTAATAGTGTCCACTGTTAAGCACGTTTTTCAATTATAAAAAGTATATGTCGTCGCTTTAAATTTTGAGAAATTTTTGAAAAACTGATTTTTTGTCCGTTTTTGCGCACTTTTTATGTGTGTACTCACCCAATTTTTGTCCAAAAAATCCAAAATTTTAACAGGGCACTCTCACTAGCATTCCGCACAAACACACAGTTGCCGTTTCACAATTTCCCACTGATTTTTCAAAGTTTTGGGCGATTGTT
>OW443338.2:7500-15000 GCA_937001555.2 Hypsopygia costalis
TTGTGTTCAAAAATTCATATCTCGGGCTCTAATCGAGTTATCGTTGTGAAAGTTATATCAAAAAGTGCGCGCTGATTAGTACTATAATCTGTGTGAGTGACAAGTTTCTGGATTTTTCGTAAACATTTTTAATTTGGGAAAAACTGTCAACAATTTATGACTTTGTGCAATAACAAATCTGTAATCAAATCATACGATATCGTACGATCACGGTTCATGCATCAAAATTGAGGTCTTGAAACGGTGCTCTCCTATCCGTACAGTACAGCGAAGTGCAGCTAATGGTGACAGTACAGTGCAACTGGACATTTTGATATTGGAAATCTCAAAGTTTAAAAATCGATTATCTTTCGATATAGATCGATAACCCCTATTTTTTCAATTGTAGTTCTGTGCGCCTTTGCTATATCTTCATCCTCAGACGTTTTTGGATTTTTCTGATGAGGCATCTGACTGCTATCACAGAAAAACCCTCTCGGCCAATCGGTGAATTTTGTCATTTTGCGGCTATACCAGAAGAAGCACACTGGTGGTGTTATCACCACTAGAAGGACTGCCTGGAGACGCATCCAACGGTGGTTGAACGAAGACTCTGCGACAACGCGTTCGGAAACAGCAACATTTTTTCTGGAGAAATTCAACGTTCGTCATCTTTGGACCACTGCGCAGCCGAAACCGCCAGACCCAGAACCACGGAATAGAGATAAGTCTTAGCATTAGTTATCAAACAATAAGTGTGCCAATTTTGAGAAAATTCGCTTCAGTAGTTATTGAGAAAAGGAATTTCTTGTGAAACACTAGAAAATTTCCAAGGAATTTACGTAATTTCAAAACCGATTTTCACTTTTTTATTACGGCAATTTCGAGCCAACTAACACCTTTTGTCTATAATTATAGTCCTAAAAATAAGTTCTATGTTACTCTCATAAAATTTGACCCAGTAGATTCAGAGAAATCAAGGTCTCAAAATTGGCAAAACTCAGGAACTTTAGAGCAAGTTTTTACCGTGTTCCCATAAGTAAACCATTGATGTTTGTTTTGAATTAGATTTATAGTAGTATATTTGATAATATCATACACTGAGATAACTGCTAAACTCATTATTAATACTAAAAAAAAATCCTATTAATTATTTCCAAGGAACAGCGCCATCTATGATTAATGTTAAGAACTAATTGATAACATATTCAAAGTTATATTTTATTAAAAATTTTCTTCGCTAACCTAAGCTCATAACAAATACTAATTACCCCTTTCTGTTCAATATAATTTTGCAACCCTTCGTTCGGGTACAGTAACCACTTTTCAGCAAAATTTACAACCTGCAACTTTGAGGCATTTTATACTGGAATCCTCCAGTCCTAGCGCTACACAAAATAAGACGAACTTTTAGCACAGCTATTCAACATCAAGTGTGTGAAATTTGAGAATTTTCCCATTCGTAGTTTCTGAATAGCAGAACTCTTACCAAACCTTTAGGAATTTTCCTTAAAATTTACGTAATCTCAAACTGAAATTTCACTTTTTTGTTATTGTGTTTTTTGATCAACTAGCCTACTCATCTTCAAGATAGACCCTAAAAAATAAGTTTCACAGCATTATTACAATTTTAAATTAATTATTCTTAGAGGAATTGAATACATAGATTTTTTAATTTTTTTTTCCAAATTGTCATTGAGATTTTTCTTTCCCTTAAGGAAAGTTGATAATATTAATTTCTTATAATCAATGTCTTAGCTTAAGATTAATTTTAGAATACTAAGATTTTATAATAACATATTAGAAACCATCTAATAAATAAAATAAAATAAGGGGAAATAATTCCCTTTCGATTATTTTAACATAATAATATCGTTGCAAAGCGTTTGTCAATAATAGCTTCTAACCTAAATTAACTTATTTTGCAAATATCTATCATTTATCTTAAAACTTAATTATTCAATTGAAACAGTAATATTTAATTATGGCTGTAACGAAGCCGGAACAACTCGTCCTTCCCGATCTCCCCGAAGATCCTATAGAACAAATCAACTTACTAACTGACATCATTGTCAAAGCTGTAAATCAGGGAAAGAGCGTCACCGCAAGCAACAAAAAACTGATCATTGAAGCTACAAAAAAGATACGAGAGGCCAACCGAGCCACGGAAACAACGGAAAAGAGGTCTAGTACACCAGGCACACCCACCAAGAGGCCACCTAAAGAGAGTGACTCTCAGAGAAGGATCATCAAAGAAGAATTAGCAATCTTCAAAAAAGAGCTTGTTGCGGAAATTAAAACCTCGACAAACACAGCGACTGCAGCCACCCCGAGCACGGTACCAACACCAACACCAACCCGCGCGACCAAGCCGGCCATTGTGATCAAAGCCAAGGACGCGCAAGGGGCCTCCTCCAAGACCACTCTCACCAACTGGAGGGAAAACATCAATTTTAGGGAAAAGACCTACGCCCCTAGCAGCATCAAGCCAATCGGAGGAGGCAAGGTTGTAGTGGAATTTGAAAACTCCGAACAGTGCGCTGAGACAATTATAAGGACCAATCAAATCGAGGGCTTAGAAGCGACGGAAGCAAGGAAACGACCTCCCCTCATAATCCTAAAAGGAATTTCCAAGAGAGTAGCAAAAGAAGACCTAATCGAGCTTGTTGCGCGTCAAAACGCAATCCCATCCGAGTCACTGCGGCTGTGCTTCCTTACCAGCAACCGTAACCGTAACCAAGAACTATACAACGCTGTGATTGAGGTCCAGCCGACAATTTATCCTGAACTCATAGAGCTGGGTAGACTGGCAGTGGACTTGCAACGAGTACACATCGAGATTTTCTCCCGATTCGTGCAGTGTTTCCACTGCCTAAAATTTGGCCACACGAGAAATAAGTGCACATCAGAGACGTCCAACTGCGCTAACTGCGCCACCGAAGGACACATTGCTGCGGATTGCCCGCACAACTCGGACCCCACCAAAGTCAAGTGCTTACACTGCGCCAACAACGAGTCAGGAGCCAACAAACATCGTGCGACCAGCCCACTTTGCCCCCGCCGACTGGCTGCCAAGGAGAGAGTGGACGCAGCCACAGACTTTGGCTATTAAATATTATATACTCCCAAGCATGAAAATTCTACAAATAAATCTAATGAGGTGCTACCTTGCCCAACACGAATTTTTAAAATATTTTCTGTCCAATGACCATGACATAGCTTTAATCAGCGAACCATACATAGGAAAATACAACACTATTAAACCAATAGCTGGAATAGACACCTTTCAATTTCATCAGAACGGCCACGTAAAAGCAGCCATCCTTGTAAAAAATAAAATTTCAGCTCTAGGAATGGCACAATTCTCTAACAGCAATTTAGCAGTAGTACAATTAAAAATAGCAGGAAAAAAACTTTTACGTGGCATCAACTTACATAGAACCCGACGAAGACCCACGGAACACAATGTCAAGTATAGACCACTTCCTTCATTCAACCAATGGCTCCCTCAGGATCGTAGCAGGTGACCTTAATGGCAGACACCAATCCTGGGGGGAAAAAACCAATGATGACAGAGGAAATGACATTTATGAATTATCCATGGCACACAACCTAATAATAGCGAACATTGGAGACACCCCCACGTTTGAAGCAATCCGCCACGGGAAACCATGCTCATCCATAGTCGATATTACTTTGATATCTGAACATATGACGCTCAACGTCAATAACTGGAAAGTAAATATGGACATATGTCCCACTTCTGACCATAATGCGATTGAATACGAAATATCTACCCCCGGAAAAATACATCAACAAAAAGTTACTTCAACTCGCAAATATAACACTAATAAAGAAAACCTGAAGAAACTACAAAATGCCCTGAAGACCAAAATAGAAAACCGTAAAATAAATACACAAAATCTAGACACTGCTGACCAAAAAACCATAGACCTAATCATTGAAGACCTCACCCGCACAATTCAAAAATCTTGTGATCAAATCCTCGGAACTAAAAAACCTGGGCCAAAATACAACCCCTGGTGGAACGAAGATCTAGAAAAACTGAAAAAAACCACCATCAAGGCTCACCATCGCCTTCATGACCTAAAAAAAGCAAAAAGGCCATTACAAGAAGCTATAAAAACCTATACGGACCTCAAAAAAGAATACGCCAAAGCTCTATCCCAGGCATCTACCACACACTTTAAAGAATTTTGCCAAAGTCAAGGAAAAGAGGATGTGTGGGGCGGTCACGAATAGAATTATAAAATCAACGACAGCTAAAAAACCACCCCAAACTCTCAAGCTCACCTCCACACACACTACCGATGCTCACAGCACAGCTGAAGCACTTATAAATAATTTCTACCCGAATGACGACACCACCACAGACACTAAAGAACAACAAGAGCTAAGACAGAAAGCGCAAGCCGACGTAAACACGGCAGATGACATACCATTCACCGAAGATGAAATTAGAGACCACTTACACACTATGAACCCTAACAAGGCCCCCGGAATGGACAAACTAACATCAGATATTTGTCTCACTGTATTTGAAACAATTCCGAGTCAATTTACGAAACTTCTCAACAGATGCCTAACAATTGGATACTTCCCCGATCAATGGAAACAAGCTCTGGTATATATTATACCCAAACCTAACAAGGAAAACACCGACGACGTGACAGCATACCGACCTATAGGACTGATAAAAGTATTTGGCAAACTTCTGGAAAAGCTAATCTCCAAAAGACTAACCCACCATCTTGAAATCACAGGAACATCAAACCCAAATCAGTATGGATTTAAAGAACAAATATCAACAACAGATGCCCTACAACATGCAATGGACTTCATCAGGAATGCGAAAGCACGCAAACAACAGGTCATAGCAATATCTTTAGATATTAAAGCGGCTTTTGATAACGCATGGTGGCCTTTCCTCCTCCACCGCTTACGAACCACAAATTGCCCTAAAAACATATACAAATTAATATGCAACTATTTACAAAACAGAACCGTCATCCTAAATTACGGAGACTCCAAGGCTGAAAAAATAGTAACAAAAGGATGTGTACAAGGCTCAGTCTGTGGCCCCATATTCTGGAATATGATCATCGATGACCTTTTGGAAAAAACACTCCCATCAAACGTTAGAATACAAGCATTCGCTGATGATATCTTATTATTAATTGAGAACAAAGACACCACCTCTATTGAAAACACAACCAACGAAGTGCTAGAAATCATATCAAAATGGGGGAAAAAAGCAAAGCTGACATTCAGTCCCCAAAAAACATACGCACTAGCTTTCACACCTAAATCCAAAACAGCAAAAATCCAAATGGACAACACACAAATCCCCTTCTCCCGAGAATTTAAACTTCTTGGCGTCATTATTGACGACCGATTATCCTTTACTTCTCATTGCCATCATATAACTGAAAAAGCCTACAAACTTTTCAACAAACTTAATAGACTAATCAGACCCACTTGGGGAATCCACCCTCAAAACGTATCAACCATATACAGCGCAGTCATACAGCCCATGTTCACGTATGCGGCAGGAATTTGGGGATCGGCAACTAAATATAAACACATCAAAAAAAAAGCTATGGACTCTCCAAAGACAATTTTCAATTAAAATAACTAGAGCCTTCCGTACGGCACCCGGAATTACAGTAATAGCATTAGCCAACCTTACACCTCTACATCTAGTAATAGACGAATACAGACAGATTCATAAAGTCAAGACCACAGAAGAATTTTCCAAACTACCCAAAGACATAAGACTAAGAAATAGAACAGAAATCAAACAAAAATTACACCCCGCAATCAGACAAACAATCAACTTTGAAGAAGCGGTACACCCAAAACGAGATCGATCATATAATGAGCAGAGCCACAATCCACATATACACCGATGGCAGCAAACAAGATAACGGAGACACCGGCGCTGGTGCTGTCATCTATCTGCCGCAGGCAAATACAATAACTAGAAAAATTAAATTAAATAACACCAACACAGTATTCATAGCAGAACTCATTGCCATAGAACAGCAATCGCCTGGATCGACGCTCACCCCCAACATTTATCGAAAAAACCCACAACTGTTGCAATTGCATCTGACAGCCAGTCAGCTCTAAAGGCTCTTACAAGACAGAAATAACTCCGACCCTACCGTTAACTCCATCCACCATTTATTATATAGATTAAAAACAACTTTCAACACCGAATTTATATTCGTATGGGTTAAAGCGCATACGGGAATACTAGGGAATGAAGCAAGCGGATGCAGCGGCAAAACAGGCCACTTCTATGAGGACCGCCGCCATGAGCAACTTATTCCCCATCTCGTACGCCAAGAGAGAAATAAAGGAAGAAACAAAAATAAATGGAAGGAGCTATATGCACAAGAATCTAGAACTCATCATATACATAATCTGCTACCTACTTTAGAAGACGTCCATAATTTCATTAGTTACATCCCACCAACATTTGCAATAACCCAAGTCATAACTAATCACGGATACCATAAAGAATATCTTCACAGATTTAAAATTGTAAATTCCAACACATGCCCTTGTGATCATATAACTGCACAAACAATGGAACATCTTATCCAAAAATGCCCCAGATTCGCAAACAGTAGATTTAAACATGAAATGATAGCTGGAAACATAGAATAGACCCATACGACCTAAAGAAAATTTACCAAAAACAATCTACCTTAGACACGTTCCTGGAACATATTACTCATATAGTAAATAATTTGAAAAAATTTAATGTATAACCTATAATTATGACTTTGCACATGCAAGTATGTATCTACAAGTGTATTTATTTCTTTATAAAAACTAGATTAAGCTCTCTTCTTTTTTTTTTTCTCTTTAATATTACCCACTACTATGTTCTACTATGTTACCCATATTGTAATGTGAAATAATAAATGTGAAACAATAATGCAACTTAGTCAAATACCAATTGAATGTACTTAAAGAAATGTATATTACACACGGGGACCCAAAAACCCACTCAAATCCTGTATCAAATAGCAGGATTAAAATATAAAACTAATTGTCAAAATTTCATGAATGTATGTAACCTAGATATTAGAACCTCTGTACAAAAAAAAAAAAAAAAAGAACCATTGTAAACTTTTACAAAGTAAGCCGATCTGCGCACACTCAGCGGTACAAATGCCGTTGAGTGTGCGCATATTGCGATTGCTTTGTAAAAAAAAAAAAAAAAAAAAAACCTAACCTACTAACCTAACCTAACCTAACCTAACCTAACCTAACCTAACCTAACCTAACCTAACCTAACCTAACCTAACCTAACCTAACCTAACCTAACCTAACCTAACCTAACCTAACCTAACCTAACCGAACCAAACCTACCTAACCTAACCTAACCTAACCTAACCTAACCTAACCTAACCTACCTTAACCTTAATACCTAACCGAACCTAAACTAACCTAACCTACTACCTAACCTAACCTAACCTAACCTAA
>OW443338.2:17500-27500 GCA_937001555.2 Hypsopygia costalis
ACCTAACCTAACCTAACCTAACCTAACCTAACCTAACCTAACCTAACCTAACCTAACCTAACCTAACCTAACCTAACCTAACCTAACCTAACCTAACCTAACCTAACCTAACCTAACCTAACCTAACCTAACCTAACCTAACCTAACCTAACCTAACCTAACCTAACCTAACCTAACCTAACCTAACCTAACCTAACCTAACCTAACCTAACCTAACCTAACCTAACCTAACCTAACCTAACCTAACCTAACCTAACCTAACCTAACCTAACCTAACCTAACCTAACCTAACCTAACCTAACCTAACCTAACCTAACCTAACCTAACCTAACCTAACCTAACCTAACCTAACCTAACCTAACCTAACCTAACCTAACCTAACCTAACCTAACCTAACCTAACCTAACCTAACCTAACCTAACCTAACCTAACCTAACCTAACCTAACCTAACCTAACCTAACCTAACCTAACCTAACCTAACCTAACCTAACCTAACCTAACCTAACCTAACCTAACCTAACCTAACCTAACCTAACCTAACCTAACCTAACCTAACCTAACCTAACCTAACCTAACCTAACCTAACCTAACCTAACCTAACCTAACCTAACCTAACCTAACCTAACCTAACCTAACCTAACCTAACCTAACCTAACCTAACCTAACCTAACCTAACCTAACCTAACCTAACCTAACCTAACCTAACCTAACCTAACCTAACCTAACCTAACCTAACCTAACCTAACCTAACCTAACCTAACCTAACCTAACCTAACCTAACCTAACCTAACCTAACCTAACCTAACCTAACCTAACCTAACCTAACCTAACCTAACCTAACCTAACCTAACCTAACCTAACCTAACCTAACCTAACCTAACCTAACCTAACCTAACCTAACCTAACCTAACCTAACCTAACCTAACCTAACCTAACCTAACCTAACCTAACCTAACCTAACCTAACCTAACCTAACCTAACCTAACCTAACCTAACCTAACCTAACCTAACCTAACCTAACCTAACCTAACCTAACCTAACCTAACCTAACCTAACCTAACCTAACCTAACCTAACCTAACCTAACCTAACCTAACCTAACCTAACCTAACCTAACCTAACCTAACCTAACCTAACCTAACCTAACCTAACCTAACCTAACCTAACCTAACCTAACCTAACCTAACCTAACCTAACCTAACCTAACCTAACCTAACCTAACCTAACCTAACCTAACCTAACCTAACCTAACCTAACCTAACCTAACCTAACCTAACCTAACCTAACCTAACCTAACCTAACCTAACCTAACCTAACCTAACCTAACCTAACCTAACCTAACCTAACCTAACCTAACCTAACCTAACCTAACCTAACCTAACCTAACCTAACCTAACCTAACCTAACCTAACCTAACCTAACCTAACCTAACCTAACCTAACCTAACCTAACCTAACCTAACCTAACCTAACCTAACCTAACCTAACCTAACCTAACCTAACCTAACCTAACCTAACCTAACCTAACCTAACCTAACCTAACCTAACCTAACCTAACCTAACCTAACCTAACCTAACCTAACCTAACCTAACCTAACCTAACCTAACCTAACCTAACCTAACCTAACCTAACCTAACCTAACCTAACCTAACCTAACCTAACCTAACCTAACCTAACCTAACCTAACCTAACCTAACCTAACCTAACCTAACCTAACCTAACCTAACCTAACCTAACCTAACCTAACCTAACCTAACCTAACCTAACCTAACCTAACCTAACCTAACCTAACCTAACCTAACCTAACCTAACCTAACCTAACCTAACCTAACCTAACCTAACCTAACCTAACCTAACCTAACCTAACCTAACCTAACCTAACCTAACCTAACCTAACCTAACCTAACCTAACCTAACCTAACCTAACCTAACCTAACCTAACCTAACCTAACCTAACCTAACCTAACCTAACCTAACCTAACCTAACCTAACCTAACCTAACCTAACCTAACCTAACCTAACCTAACCTAACCTAACCTAACCTAACCTAACCTAACCTAACCTAACCTAACCTAACCTAACCTAACCTAACCTAACCTAACCTAACCTAACCTAACCTAACCTAACCTAACCTAACCTAACCTAACCTAACCTAACCTAACCTAACCTAACCTAACCTAACCTAACCTAACCTAACCTAACCTAACCTAACCTAACCTAACCTAACCTAACCTAACCTAACCTAACCTAACCTAACCTAACCTAACCTAACCTAACCTAACCTAACCTAACCTAACCTAACCTAACCTAACCTAACCTAACCTAACCTAACCTAACCTAACCTAACCTAACCTAACCTAACCTAACCTAACCTAACCTAACCTAACCTAACCTAACCTAACCTAACCTAACCTAACCTAACCTAACCTAACCTAACCTAACCTAACCTAACCTAACCTAACCTAACCTAACCTAACCTAACCTAACCTAACCTAACCTAACCTAACCTAACCTAACCTAACCTAACCTAACCTAACCTAACCTAACCTAACCTAACCTAACCTAACCTAACCTAACCTAACCTAACCTAACCTAACCTAACCTAACCTAACCTAACCTAACCTAACCTAACCTAACCTAACCTAACCTAACCTAACCTAACCTAACCTAACCTAACCTAACCTAACCTAACCTAACCTAACCTAACCTAACCTAACCTAACCTAACCTAACCTAACCTAACCTAACCTAACCTAACCTAACCTAACCTAACCTAACCTAACCTAACCTAACCTAACCTAACCTAACCTAACCTAACCTAACCTAACCTAACCTAACCTAACCTAACCTAACCTAACCTAACCTAACCTAACCTAACCTAACCTAACCTAACCTAACCTAACCTAACCTAACCTAACCTAACCTAACCTAACCTAACCTAACCTAACCTAACCTAACCTAACCTAACCTAACCTAACCTAACCTAACCTAACCTAACCTAACCTAACCTAACCTAACCTAACCTAACCTAACCTAACCTAACCTAACCTAACCTAACCTAACCTAACCTAACCTAACCTAACCTAACCTAACCTAACCTAACCTAACCTAACCTAACCTAACCTAACCTAACCTAACCTAACCTAACCTAACCTAACCTAACCTAACCTAACCTAACCTAACCTAACCTAACCTAACCTAACCTAACCTAACCTAACCTAACCTAACCTAACCTAACCTAACCTAACCTAACCTAACCTAACCTAACCTAACCTAACCTAACCTAACCTAACCTAACCTAACCTAACCTAACCTAACCTAACCTAACCTAACCTAACCTAACCTAACCTAACCTAACCTAACCTAACCTAACCTAACCTAACCTAACCTAACCTAACCTAACCTAACCTAACCTAACCTAACCTAACCTAACCTAACCTAACCTAACCTAACCTAACCTAACCTAACCTAACCTAACCTAACCTAACCTAACCTAACCTAACCTAACCTAACCTAACCTAACCTAACCTAACCTAACCTAACCTAACCTAACCTAACCTAACCTAACCTAACCTAACCTAACCTAACCTAACCTAACCTAACCTAACCTAACCTAACCTAACCTAACCTAACCTAACCTAACCTAACCTAACCTAACCTAACCTAACCTAACCTAACCTAACCTAACCTAACCTAACCTAACCTAACCTAACCTAACCTAACCTAACCTAACCTAACCTAACCTAACCTAACCTAACCTAACCTAACCTAACCTAACCTAACCTAACCTAACCTAACCTAACCTAACCTAACCTAACCTAACCTAACCTAACCTAACCTAACCTAACCTAACCTAACCTAACCTAACCTAACCTAACCTAACCTAACCTAACCTAACCTAACCTAACCTAACCTAACCTAACCTAACCTAACCTAACCTAACCTAACCTAACCTAACCTAACCTAACCTAACCTAACCTAACCTAACCTAACCTAACCTAACCTAACCTAACCTAACCTAACCTAACCTAACCTAACCTAACCTAACCTAACCTAACCTAACCTAACCTAACCTAACCTAACCTAACCTAACCTAACCTAACCTAACCTAACCTAACCTAACCTAACCTAACCTAACCTAACCTAACCTAACCTAACCTAACCTAACCTAACCTAACCTAACCTAACCTAACCTAACCTAACCTAACCTAACCTAACCTAACCTAACCTAACCTAACCTAACCTAACCTAACCTAACCTAACCTAACCTAACCTAACCTAACCTAACCTAACCTAACCTAACCTAACCTAACCTTTTTTTGCGGGGTGCACCACGTGCACCAACGCAAAAAGGAGACCAAAACTTTTTACTCTTCAAAAATTCTCTGTAGTTACGTAAATTGAACCCCCCTTTTTCAAAATTACCACCCCCTACCCCTAAAATTTTGGACTTTAACTGACAAACTGACCGAATAACAAAAACTCGAAAAATTAAATAAAATCCGTATCTCGGGAACCGCTTGTCCTATCGGCGCGTGGTTTTCGACCCTCAAATTGGACGAACCGGCTCTACAACACCACCACGAAGAGCCGGCTCTACGTAGAGCTCAGAAACTTTTTGTTGCTTTTTGACAAAAAATTTAAACGGACATAGCTAATTAATAGCTAAATAAGTATAAGACGTTTTTAAAGACATTTTTAAAAACGGACGGCGGCTCTACATAGAGGGGAAAAAATTTTTTACATCAAAAAATTTTTTACAATTTTACCTTATTACTTAGTTTTAAAATTATATACGTAAGGTACAATAGTTTAGAAGTGCCTATTGATATGTATCTTCTTGTTAGAAAATTAGTCTAAATATTGACTTTGACCCAGCTGTATAGGTAACCAATCCCCCCCCTGTACACAAAACAGGAAGGAATTTCACAAACTTTTAAGGCTGGAAAAAATAGGCGCAGGTACAAAGAACTCAACAAGAAACACAAATACAAGCCGCACACCTTGGTTTGCCTGCGAAAAACCAAAAACGATAATACAAGACAACCGGAAAAGTTGAAAACTTTGCAGGGGTGATACACAGGAACGGGGGGTGTTTTGTAGATCGGGACGCCGCAGGGGATGTTTTTTCTCGGATCTCTGCCAGCATACAAAATTTCAAAATTTTTGGATCAAAATTGAGGGGGGTCATTTTCGGTTTGAAATTACGTAAAGTTAAATTTACAAAAATTTTCTAAATTCTATAACTCGACAACTATTAGGCCTAGAGTCACGGGGTTTTCGGCAAAATTATTGGCTCGTCGAGGGCTAATATACTTGTAACAGCAAACTGCTCTAGGTAGAGTCCGAGAGGAGATAGAGTTTGGCGGTGAGTACTCAACAGTAGGGACTCGCAACGGTTGGGGCGACCTCAGGAAACCCATCCTGGGACTCTACCCAGTTGTAGTAGAGCCGACAAATCCCGACTTTCCTTCCTTAAAAATTTTTCTCAAACAAACTTGGTGGGGCAAGTAAGCAGTGCAGCTGCATCTGAAAAGAAGGAGGTTAGGTATTACTTATTAAAAATACTTACCACTTCCAACGCGAAGATCCGGCTGCCGAAGAAGCGCGCTCCCATAGACCCCATCTGGAAAAAATTACAAAATGGATTAGAAAAAATCAAGTAAATAATAATACAGCATACTTTTAAACGTTTCTATTCTCATATACAAATTTAAAATTTTTACTATTTACTATTTATTAATTTATTATTATTTTAAATTATTTTATTTTAAAAATTTTTACCCAAACTTTATATTCAATTTAAAGTTAACTATCTCCTTCCTTCTCTACTCCAACTTAAATAAGACAACCGGCGTCTCTACCGCTTAGTCAAATGGCGTGTCACCGCACACCACCGCGCTCAAGACTGCCTCAGGAAAGAGAGACGACGAGGGCTGGCCCCTCTACAGGCGCAATAAGACGTAAAAGTGCGGAAATGCAGGACAAGGTCGCGCAATTTGAAAGACTTAGGGAGGAAAAGACCAAGGCCACGAGGCAGAGGACCTTCACCAAGGAGAGCGAGCCGGAGGAAGAAGAAACACCGACAATGGATCAGAGACTTGTCAAGGCCATCGATCTTTGCCAGGAGGGACGAGATCTAATGGAGCAGTCTAAAAACATGAAGACTGAAGTAAGGAGCGGTTTGAGCATCTTGTTCAAAAAGCTCCAAAGACTGATCTTCGACACTGGAAGCGACCTGGCAAGGAAAGGTGAAGGAGCTCCAAAAGCAAAAAAGAAGGACAAGTCCACAGAAACGGAGAGAGTGTTGGAGAAGAAGATCGAAAAGAAGGATCAACAGACAGAGACGGAAAAGGAGGTAAAGAAGAAAATAGAGAAGAAAGACAAGGGGACTGAGACCGAAAAGCAAAAAGATGAAAAGGTCAATGTGGCTAAAAAAGACCAGAGCACAGAGACAGACGCATCCAGCAACAAAACACCTATGCAAAGGAAAGAAGGAGAAAATCTAGCATTGGAAGAGAAACTTCTGCAGAAACTTGAGGAGCACGGTAAGAAACTGGAAGAGAACAAAAAGGAAATTGAGATGCTACGAGAGACCTTCCAGAAGCAGAATCAACTGGAGGAGCTACCGATGTTGACCTACGCGGGCGTGGTGGCGGGACCTCCACCTAGGCGCTCGCCAGTGGAGGGCGCGGCGCTGCACTCGCTAATGGTCACATCGGAGGACCAGCTGGAAACGGGAGAAGAAGTTCTGCAAAGACTAAGGAAAGGTATCAAAGCTGCAGAAGGAGGAATAAAAATTGATAAGATAAGGAAGGCAAGAGACGCAAAACTGATAATTGGGTGCAAGGATATAGACGGAATGAGGAAAGCAAAAGAAAAAATAGACCAGATAGCCGGGCTCAAGGTAGTGGAAGCCAAAAATAAAGACCCACTTATAGTGCTCAAGTGGGTCTTCGCTACGCTATCAGACGAGGAGATTATAGATGCTATAAGACTTCAAAATCAAGAACTAACGCAAGACCTAAATGAAACTGACACAAGGCTAGAAGTCAAATACAAAAAGAAGACACGAAATCCCAATCTAGTACACGTAGTCTTAAAAACCTCTCCGACCATGTGGAGAAGACTTACTGAGGCTGGGGCTGTCCACGTTGACATACAGCGAGTGCTTGTAGCGGACCAGTCTCCCCTGGTGCAGTGCTCACGATGCCTGGAGTACGGCCACACCCGACGCCTCTGCACGGAGACAGCGGACATCTGCAGCCACTGCGGAGGGCCGCATCTCCGATCGGAGTGCCCCGAGTGGGGAGTGGACACAGCACCGGCATGTAAGAACTGCACCAGGGCAAAACTGATGAGGGCTGACCATAACGCCTTCAGCATGGACTGCCCCATCCGAAGGAAGTGGGACATGATCGCGAGATCCACGATTGCATACAATTAACCGGACTCAGGAACGAACGCAATAATTGTCAGAATTACTAAATAATTATGGCAACTATAGCAAGTACGAACATAGGAGCAACCTTTCACTCGTCACACTCGACAAGACCTAGAAGGCGCGCAATTATCATAATGATAATTGCGTGAGTCGAGCTCAAACAAAGGACGGCACCTAACGAAATAAAGTCAATAGGAAACAAAATAATGCTTTTAGACCGGCTCAAAAAATGGAATATGAACAGGCAATAAGTCAAAAAGCAACAAAGAGTTCATTCATATGTATTCTTTACATACATATTAAATGTAACTAAAATCAAGCAGAAAACAGAAAACTAGCAACTACCCCTAACATAACACTAAATGTAACAAACGCAAACTAGAATAAGGAAACTGTGTCGTAAAACTAATGTAAGAGCAAAAAAAAACAAGCACAATCAAAATACTGTATAATTAATTGTCTAAGTCCCCTATAAATATCATATGATTAGAGATGTAGAGATGTAACTAGCATCAAGATATATATAAGTAAATAGCATATCCAAATGGATAGATGTAGAAATATAAATAGATATAAGATAGAGTATAAGATAAAGTATAACATTTAAATGAGAACAATGTAAAACATATTAATAAATGAAAAGAGAGTGTTATTTACCCTAAAAACAAAGAAAATAGCTAGATAGAATAGTGGTCCATACCCAGACCTATGGTACAAAAGACGAAGCATGAAAGAAAGATAAGTATGAAGTATAAAAGTACGAGAAGCATAAAAGCGAGAACTAGTATGAAAGAGTAACAGTAGAAAAGGTCCCTGACCATGTTAGGGGAAAGAAGTATAAAAAAAAAAAAAAAAAAAAAAAAAAAAAAAAAAAACCTAACCTAACCTAACCTAACCTAACCTAACCTAACCTAACCTAACCTAACCTAACCTAACCTAACCTAACCAACTGCACAAGGGCAAAGCTGCCCAGGGCTGACCACAACGCATTCAGCATGGACTGCCCCATCCGCAGGAAGTGGGACGCGATCGCACGGTCGACGGTCGCGTACGAATAGCTGGAGCCATAAAACATATCGCAATAGTTGTCAGAATTAGTACATTATATTATGACAATTATAGCTAGTTAAACCATAGGAGAAACCTTTGCACTCGAAAAGACCGAGAAGGCGCGTTATTATCATGATGATAATAACGTAAGTCGAGATCTAAACAAGGAATCGCACCTAAACAACAAACACTTAGTTAGGAAACAAAACACATGAAATAGCCATAAAAACAAAAATCAGATATGTACAGGTAACGAGTTAGAATGCAATAAAAAGTTTCATCCATATGTATCTCTACATACAAATGGAATGCAACGACAGTTGAGTAGAAAACAGAATTGTTGGAAACTACCCCTAATAAAACATAAAATGTTATAAGTATAGTCCAATAGAATAAGAATTCGTGTCTTCTTGTATATTTAATAATAAGTTAAACTATGTGAAAAGGGAGTGAATAATCCCATGAAATGTCAGCGCCCTTTAAACTATAAAGGTCAAGTCCCTAAAACCTGTAATAAATTGTAACTAGATTAAGGCTAAACATGGAGTAAGCTATCAGAAAGTAGATTATTATATTACTATATTCATATAACACACTACATTATCGCTGTCCATCAGGCGTCTTTCGAGGGCATACCTACAAAGCAAGGGCGGTGGTGCCATTATAACACCATACAGTGCAGGCAGAATACATATAGATATAAAATCATCATCATCATCAGGTCAAATAGTATAATTAGCTAATAGGAAACACAAAACATAGTCGATAGGGAAAAAACAGAATAGATATATAGGATTAATCTAGCGTAGGTATATAACATTATAATTTACATAAGTAAGAAAGTAAAGTTAGAACTTGGAAGAGTAGAACATTGCCGATTAAACAAAGCAGGCGCTTGGAAAGTAAATTGCCATACAAATTCGGTAGGACAAACGAAACATAGCAGCTGCATCCGAAAAAGAAGGTGTGTTGAGTATTATTTAAAGGTAATACTTACCACTTCATCCCTGAAGAGCCGGCTGCCGAAGAGGAGCGTTTCCGCTGACCGCACCTGCAACAAAAATAAACAAATTAGGCCTTTTTTATTTATTGTATTTATAAATAACTATATATATTCTGTAAATTGTTGACCAATTACAATTGTAATAATTGTTAATTTATTTTCATATAATTTTATAATCTAACTAAAATCCTTATTTAGGCAAAACCGCGCTTCTGCAGTCTTTGGGAAAATGGCATGTCAACGAACACCGACACGCTCGAAACTGCCCCAAGAACGGGAGACAAAAAGGGCTGGTCCCTTATCAACGGGAACAGGCAGGAGACAGAGCGCAGAGATAAAAGATAAGGTGGCGCAGTTCGAGCGATCTAGGGAAGAGAACCCCAAGGTCGCGAGACAAAGAACATTCACAAAAGAAGACGAACCAGAAGAGGCAGAAGCGCCAAAAATGGACCAGAGGCTTGTCCTGGCTATCGACATGTGCCAAGAAGGAAGAGACCTTATGGA